>PVIR01002094.1:0-108224 GCA_004026965.1 Petromus typicus
GCCTCTACCCCTTTGAGTGTTGGGATTACAGGCATGAGCCATCACACCCAGAACTGTGGTATGTGGTACTGATTGCTGCTGGGTGTGTGTCACCACACCCAGTATTGTTGTATGTGGTTACTGAGGATGAACCTGGGACCTGGAGTATGCAAAACAGGCTCTGGAATCACTGATTTAAACCCTCAGCCCCTTAATTTCTAATTGTCTAGTGACAAAGGATACTGTTTATGAGCATCTGCATCTCTTATCCATATTCTCTGGAGAAGTATCTGTTCAGGCATTTATACACATTTTAACTGGCAATTTGCTCTCTTTTTGCTAACTTTTAAGGATTCATTGTATATGATGGCTTTAACTCTTCTGTCATTTATATTTTTGTAGCTTGCTTTTCAATGTTTCCAACAGTATCTTTCACAACACAATTTCTTAAATATGTTAATAACGTCCAAAGTACTAACTTTTAAATGGATTGCACTTTTTGTGCTTTTTCTAAAAACTCATCAACAAGCCAGTAGTAACCTAGATTTTTGCTATGTTGTTTATCAAAGGTTTATAGTCTTATATTTCACACTTTGGATCATAATTTTTGAGTTGATATTTATGAAAGGTGTCAAGTGTGTTACTGATTATGAGAACAAGAAATATGATTTGTTCTTGATTTGAGGGCAACATGTCCAGCACTCCCATGAAATAGAGAATTAGCTGCATGTTTTCTTGTCCATGTTGTCATATAGAAGAAATTCCTTCTCTCTTCCTAGCTTTAGAAGTTTTCTATCATATTCATGTATGATATTTTTGTCAAAAACAATTTTAGTGCATGAACTCATTTCCTCACAGGAATTTCTTCTTCTTTGCTTTATTAATGCTGTGGATTTCATAGATTGATTTTCATGTGCTGCACCAACCTTGCATACCTGGATTGAATCCTCATGGTTGTGGTGTGTAATGATTTGATACATCATTAGATTGGATATGCTTGTAAATCGCTGAGTAACTGCGCATCTACATCATGAGTCATGCGTTTTGGAGTTTCCTTTCTTATAATCTATTACATGCTTTTATGGTAGAGTATTGATGGAAGAAGAGAATTATTAGGAAGTATCCCTTTGCTTATATATTCTGAGAGAATTTGTAGGGATTTTCATCATTTCTGTCTGCATTTTAAATGGAATTCAGCAGTGGAATTAACTGGGTCCAGTGTTTTCATCTGGGGAAAGTCACTAGTTAGCAATTAAATTTTAAAATAAGTCTGCACCTATATTCATTTCCTAGGGTTGTCATAGCAGAGTGCCATAAGCTAGAGGCTTCAAACCACCCAAGGGTCTTCTCTTGCAATTCTGGGGGTTAGAATTCCAAAATCAAGGTGCTGGCAGAATCGTGTTCGCCCTGATGCTTCTAGGAGAGGACCCAGTGTGGTCTCTTCCAGTTCTGTGTCCTCAAGTTTCCCTCAACTGTGGCTACCTCATCCCAGTCTCTGTCTCTCACAGCTCCCGGTTGTGTCCCTCTCTGCTCCTCCATGGTTCTTTAAGCCTGTGCATGTCTCCAGCTCCTGGTCTCTATTTTATAAAGACATCAGCTATATGAACAAAAGTCCACAAGGGCTTCATCTCAATTACATTTGCAAATATCCTCTTTACCAGTAGGCTTATTTTTGTAGGATAGAGTTTAGGACTTCAGTCTTTTTCTCTGAGGCACAATAAACACATTAGCAAAGACTCATGAGATGACCTCTTTCTCTTTGTGTGAATTTTAGTACTTGGTACTTTTCAAGGAATGTATCCATTTTGTCTAAGTGGTGAAAGCTTTGAGTATGGAGATGTTCACAGTGTTCCTCTATGTTCTGTTTAGTATCTATAGGACCAGCAGTAATGCACTCTCAGGCACTTCAGACATCACAGTTGGGACTCTTCTCTGGTTAGCCTGGCTGGTTTTCAATTTTGGTCTTTTTTTTTTTTTTTTTTTTTTTTTTTTTAGGTTTTTGGAGACAGGGTCTCGCTTTGTGGTTTAGGCTGGCCCTGAGCTCAGCCTCAAACTCACATCACAATCCTCCTGCCTCTGCCTCCCGAGTGCTGGGATTACAGGTGTAAGCCACCACACCCGGCACTGTGGTATGTGGTACTGGTTGCTGCTGGGTGTGGGTCTCCACACCCAGTATTGTTATATGGTTACCGGGGAATCAAACCCGGGTCCTTGCGCTTGCGAGACAGCCGCCGGAAACACTGAGCTAACTCCCCGGCCCTCAATTTTGGTCTTTCAATAGAAAAGTTTTGGGGTTTTTTGATTTCAATTAATTAATTTTCTTGTTTTCTTTCTTCCACATGTTTCCGGCTTTAGTTGCTCATCTTTAATATCCTATGGTAAATTATTGATTTTCGGTTTTTCTACTTTTGCAATTTAAGTTATCTACTTGATAAGCAAAGGTTCCATATAGCCCAGATAGATGACATGAGGATTTGATCTGCACACACACTGTAGATCTTTGTTTTTTATCCTACATCTGCATCTCGTGTTCTAAATTTCCGTCAATGCACTACTTTCAACACATCTCACAAATTTTGACTGGTTGTTTTTCATATTCCTTTAGTTAGAAATGTTTTTAACTCCTATTGGGACATCTTACTCAGCCCATATGTCACTTAGGAATGTGCTGAATCCTTGGGGAATTTCTAGTTATCCTTCTGTTACTGATTTCTAGTTTATTTCCACTTTTTGCAATTCCTACTTTCCTCATTTGTTGACTTTTTTCACTCACAATTTGGTCTGTCTTAGTGAATGCTTACTAGAAGCTTGAAAAGCCTGTGAATTCTGCTGTTGCTGGATGAATTCTTCTATAAATCTCAGATCATGGAGTGAGTCAGGTCAACTGCACTCTTTCTGGTTCTTTGCCTATTTGACCTATAATGTGTGGAACATGGAGTGTTGATGTCGCCACCTCTAGGAGTGCATTTGTTTGTCTATGTCTTCTCTAACTTTTCATATTCTGTCACATGTCTTGGTGCCTTGTTAGGCATGTACACAGGATTGCTATGGCTTCTATGACCCTTCATTTATTATGCAATACCCCATTTATTCCAATTATTTTCTCTTGGTTTTGATCTGATTGAAATTGACATCATTATTTCAGCTTTCTTTTCATTAGTGTTAGCATCATGCTCTCCATTTCTTTATGCTTAACTTATCTTGGTCTTTAAAGTAGGTATCTTGTAGACATCATACAGTTTGCTCTTTTTTGTTAAATTCACACTGTTATTCTGTGTCCTTCATTGAATGCATTGAGATTATTACTATTTAAAATGATGACTGATACAGTGGGATGAATATCAACCATATCTGTAACTATTTTCTGCTCACTGTAGTTTTATTTCTGTTCTGTTTTTATGACTTTTTAAACTTTCATTGCAGCATTTCATTATTTCATTTTATAGCCACTCTTAACATAGCAAGTATCTCTAAAACTTTTTCTTAGTGGTAGCTTTAGAATTTCCAACATACATTTTAAACTAAACTGTGATCACCTTCAAGAAGCATGATTAGCATATGTGGGATGTTGCTAATGCAGAATATTCCCAATCATTTCTTCTTGTCTTTGTGTCACTCCCGATATTTATGTCACTTGTCCACATTCTAAAATTGCTCATTATATTGTTACTATCATTAAATAGTTGTGTCAGGTCAAGGAAAGATTTCATTTTGCCTTCATTTACACCTTCTGTGTAGTTCTTTTTTGAACATAAATCCCAGTTCTGGTTTATTTTATTTTCCTTTTCCCTTCTTTTTCATTTTTAACCATTAAATACCTGTGTTATCTAAGAAAGTATTCATTTATTCTTTTAGGATAATTATATTGGATGTGGAAGAAAAAAGTGAGAGGCAGACAAGCCAAGTTTGTTATCAGAAGTTTATAGTAAATGAGATGGAAAATATATATAAAGAAGGCTTTGATATGAGAAGATTTTGTATGATAAAAGTTTTGCCTTACTAGAAAGACAAAGGAAAGTGGCACAGCAGCAGACCTCAATATCTAAAGGGAAAGCTTGTGGAGAATGCAGTTTATTGAAAAGAACATGTGTGTTTGCTTGTTGGTTTCCTGAATCACAGGTTCTTCCTTCTAAAGACCCTTGTTGCCCCAAAGGACTAGGGAGGTTATACTCCTGACTCCCATCAGTCACCACTTCTCAGGCCTCAGCTCTCTTCCCCATTCGACTTGGTCTTTAACATTGAGAGGAAAAATGTAACCAAAATTATAAAATAATAATTTTAAATCAAACTTTAGGTTAAATATAAAAAAGGGATAACTCAAACCCTTTTAGCTTTTTTGGTTTGCTACTAAAAAGGTGGAGAGGTAGAAGGTAAAGGAACTTGGGGAGCTCTTGTATAAATTTCCTGTCTGTGATTAAAAAAAAAATCTGCCTAGTCCAAAATGTACCCAGTTCCTCCACTGATAAGTGGCTTGACCAGTATTTCCAGGGTCATACAGAGCAACATCACAGTTGTGATGATATCACAGATAATTATATCAATTATCATAATATACTTAAATTGGCTATAAATTAAAGGTTAAGCTCTCTAGGTCTATAAGATTTTAAGATTTCTATGTAGCTGTGTTACTATTGCTGAACTTATGCTGAATTAAATACTTGTGCTTCCCTAGGTCGATAGGTCTTTTAAGATACAGGACTGGAAAAAAGTCTTGTCATACTAATGACCTCCAAACCTCAGTTATTCATGATAATAGACTTTTTACAGGTTTATGATTATGTGGATGTGGTTATTATATAGTTGTCATAATAATTTGATGTGTCTATACCTTATACAGTAAGGCAATATTACTATAATAGTTAAAAATGAAACAAATAATCTGTGAAGTACATTCTGCTTTAAAATCCCTAGTAATAACAAGTAGTTAAAAGATAACAAATTAGGTAAGTTTCTGTATGTCACTTAAGATTTTGTAACTGGGTAAAGATAACTAAAAAGTTATTTTATACTAAAATAAACATATAAATGTGTTTCAGAATTAATAACAAAACAGTGGTTCTAATATATGCCATTATGATTCTTATGGTAATGTATTATGTTGTCCTTAATTTCAAATGTTCTCTATAAAATTTTATAATTGTTATCTTTTCATATCCTACAGGGATTTAACTTCTAAGACAATCATAGTTGATCAAACTAACAGTTCCCTAATCATACTGTATATTGCAAGGTACTTTATATCTAGAAAAGAGAATTAATCTCCCAGGTGTTCAGCAACTGAGCTTTAGAGATCAAAGATAAAATGGTAACTGAGCTAACAGAACAGCCAATATTTTGACCCTTCCCATCCAAGGTCAACAAGGACTCAGAACACAAGGGGACCTGTCCACAGGCTCTTACAGCTTTGGTGAATCACCCAACCTCCTGAACAAAGAGAATGTTGGACCCTAAAGGACAGGAGTCAACCACTGTCCTAAAATTAGGATCACCAAGGAAAAAATGTCTTTCATGTTCCCACATGTGGTCAAGGTGGAACATGACCTATCCTGGAAGTGAACACTGAGAAGAGCTGAAGGACTTTACACATGGTCCCACAAATACCTCCAAAAAAGCCTTCGCTGACTTTGGTAATTGGCAAAAGAAAAGTTAATTTTAATTAATACTAATATCATTTTAAATTGGTCTTGGATACTCAACAAAATAAGTATAACCAAAGACATATTAAAGCTATAGTGATGTAGACAAAACACCAAAAAGGTATTTTAATTACTGATCACTGTTAACAGTTTCTGACTAAACCTGTAAAAGATCTAAGAGCCAGCTGGTTACAATTGCCATTATAATCCCTTAAAAATAGTGTCTAGATGTGCTGTTTTACCCAATCTGCTTTCTGTTCCAATGCTCATGCTTTGGCTACATATGCTTTATTTTCACATAGTAGAGAGGTCATGTTTTTGGATGTTTTATTCTTTCATTCTCTCAGATCAAAGGAACTTCTAGCTCAAGCTCCATCACTTGATTTTCTAATCCAACCAAACCAACCCAGCAAATAAACTCAGACCAGCCTGTAAGGGACGTTTCTTCATGCTACTGACTACCAAAACTGCAGTCCAAACACCCAAACAAAAATAAACCCACGTTATCCAGGTAACATTTCCTGAAAAAAAAAGCACAACAGAGTAAACTTCTGCTCCAAAGTTTGATAAAAGAAATATGAAGATATGAGAAGAGGAAACTTTTGAGAAAGACTTTACATTTTCTGTCAAAGTGCAAAGTCAAAGCAATTATCTAACTTCTCTCCTGCCCCTTAATATCCTGATCTCCAAGACACGGTGACTACATATCTTGTCCTCAGGATTTTTCATTCTAAATCCCACTCTGCCTCTCTAACTTACTCAACAACACACCAATGCCCACTCCCAACATCACATAGATCAGCTACTTCTTCTGCATTAGGGATCAAAGGGGAACCTGCCTTTGTCCTGCTACTTCATACTCCTACAACTTCATACTCCTGCCTTTCTGCAGAAGTAAAACAGCTTGTTGAGGTTTTTTTTAGTGTCTAAGTGGTTTATTATCTGCACCAACATATTGAGTGTAGGGGCTTATTTCTAATCATTCTGGTGCCCAATGTGGGACCCATAGATCTCTGAGTTTCTAGAGAACTCTCTCGAGGAAGAAATGGATTCTGTGGCCAGTTGCAGTGGCCTCCAGGATGAGGACCCACATCCAAGATCTCTAAACCTAGCGAAAATCTCTTGACAATAATAAAAGGGGCCCAGAAGCATTACTAATATGAATACAACATTGAATAAAGTAATCAAAAAGTGAACTAGAAGAAAAACTATTTACAGATTATCAGAGTAATTATGAAATTTCATACAAAAGCAAATAAATTAGGCCCTTTACTACATTTATTTTGACAGTTTCCATCACTGATTATCAAAATGTTCTTTTTCCAATTTAAAACCAATTAAAATCTATTTTTAAAAACTATGCACAACAAAATTTAACAATTAATTAGAGATATTCATCATGGAAACTCAAGCAACTGAAAACAGAACTTGCAAGATGTATGTTAATTACCCTAATGCAAACATTACAAATACCACAGGGTTTTTAATTCAAAAATATATTTGTGTTGGCAAAACTTTATCTTTGTTAACCATGTACTTGTCTGTAGACAAAGCTTTAAGTTTCTTCACAGATAAAATATTGCTCATTAAAAGTAATTTTACTTACTTTTTATGAAGCTTTATACTCATCTATGAAAAAATAAAGTATTTATTGTGCCCTAAGTTTCTACCTTGGATTTTAGCAGGTCATATACTTAATAGTTAGTTGTTAGGCCCATAATTTCCCAGGATTACCCTATATGAAATTGCGATAAAATCCACAATCCAAATATGACTAGATTTCAGCAAATAATGCTATTAAAACTGTTTGTTGATTCCAGCTCCTGCTAAAGTAGGAGGATTGCAAATTTGTGCCCAACCTGAATAATGCAGGGCCTTGGCAAAACACTGTCTTAAAAATTAAAAATAAAAATATTTAAATAAATACAAAATTTCAAAGGACTAAAGATGTAGGTTAGTGAGAAGACTCTGGGTATAATGATATTACAAAGAAAAAAATCTCCTGACAGACTTACTTCCCTAAAAAAGTGTGGTCTGGATCAGAAATGTGGAAATATTGGTGGCTTCAGTCAAGCAGCATTGAAAAAATCGGGCCGGGGAGTTAGCTCAGTGGTTCCAGCGCCTGTCTTGCAAGTGCAAGGGCCTGGGTTCAATTCTCTGGTAACCACATACCATACTGGGTGTGGAGACTCACGCCCAGCAGCAACCAGTACCACATACCACAGTGCCAGGTGTGGTGGCTCACGCCTGTAATCCCAGCACTCGGGAGGCAAAGGCAGGAGGATTGCTGTGATGTGAGTTTGAGGCTGAGCTCAGGGCCAGCCTGAACCACAAAGCGAGAGCCTGTCTCAAAAAACCTATAAAAAAAAACAAAAGTAAAAATTATAGTAAGTTATTCTATTAAAATATTCCTGAATTAAATGAGACTCACTAGGCTCTTAAAACCTGACAAAGACACAGCAGTTACTCAGGAACACAAATGCATTGTAAAATATAGCTGCCTTCATTCAAGAATCCTCAGGCCAGGTGTCAAGGCTCACCTGAAACAAGTGAATATGCTTCTTCTAAAATACCTGCAGACCCCTGGGAGTATCTCACACCCCATTCAAGACTTGAAATGATAGTTTCTAGTTTTTATCACATTTTTATCTTGGTAAGAGCACTTATCTTGAGCTCTATCTTCTTAACAAACTGTTAGTACAAAATACAGCACTGTTACCTATAAGAATGATATTATTCAATGACTTTCTAGAGAGTTTTCATCTTGTAGAGCTGGAAATTTATATATGTTGTTGAACAGTGATTCCCTCTTCTCACTACCCCAGCCTAGTAATGAATGCTTTCTGATTCTAGGACATCTCTCAAAAGTATCACGCAGAATCTGTCCTTTGTGCTTGACTTATTTCACTCAGCAAAATATCCTATGGGTTCACCCATCCTATGGAAAAAATCAAGATTTTGCCCTTATAAAACATGGTTGTCCCTATATAGAATGAGATCCCATTTGTTGATTCCTTCTGCTAGTTCTCATGCTATAGAGGTTTTGCTCATAAAGTCTTTTTCTAAGCCACTGTTTCCAAGAGTTCTACTTAACCTGTTCTGCAGTAAGTTTATTGTTTCTATTTTAATATTTAGGTATCTAATTCACTTTGATTTTAGTCTAGTGCATTGCAAAAGAGATGGGTCTAGCTTTAGTCTTTGACAGATCAAAGCCCAAATTTTCCAGAACCATTTGTTAAAGAAGCTATCTTTCTTGCATTAATGATATTTGGTTCCTTTGTCAAAGATGAGGTGGCTTACTGTATCTGCAGTTGTTTCTGGATCTTCTAATCTATTCCACTGAACCTTGAGTCTATTACTTTGCCAGAACCATGGAGTTTTTAGCACAGTGGCCTTGTAGTATAGTTTCAAGTTGGGGATTGTGATGTCCCTTACCATGCCCTTGTTTCCTAGAATTGCTTTTGCTATTCTAGGCATTTGTGGTTCCAGATGAATTTTTGGATATTTTCTCTAGATCTGCGAAATATACAGTTGGGATTTCAATCAGAATTGGATTGAATCTATATAATAAGTATAGGAATATAGCCATTTTGACAATATTGGTTCTTCCTACCCAGGAATAAGGAATGTCTTTCCATTTTCTGATATCTTCTTCAGTCTTTTTTCAGAATGCTGTAGTCTTTGGAGTAGAAGTCTTTCACCTCCTTTGTTAGACTGATTCCTATATATTTTTTATGCCATTGTGAAAGGAATTGATCTCCCAATTTTTCTCTCTCAATGAGTCTGTTTTTTATGTATAAAAAGGCTATTGATTTTTGAGCATTGACTTTGTATCCAACACTACTACTAAATTTGGCAATAAAATCTAGCAGTCTTTTGGTCGAGTTTTTAGGATCTTCTATATAAAGTATCATATTATCAACAAATAATAAGTTCAACTTCTTCCTTACCTTTCTCTGTTCTTTTTATTTCTTTCTCTTGTGTACTTGTTGCAGCTAATGTTTCCATCACTAGCTTGAACAGGAGCAGTGATAACGGGCACTCTTGTCTTTATGGATCTCATCCTATTAAAAAGCTTCTGTACAGCAAAAGAAACCACCAGCAGAACTAAAGGACAACCTGGGGAAAAAATTTTACCAGCTGTTTCTCAGACAAAGGACTACTGTGTAGAATATATAAAGAGCCTTAAGAAATCAGCACCCCCACCCCAATTTGAAGACCAGTACAAAAATGGGCATCTGAAATGAACAGACAGTTTTCTGAGGAAGAATTAAAAGTAACTAAGATGCATATGAAGAAATGCTCAACATCACTGGTCATTCAAGAGATTCAGATGAAAACAACACTGAGATTTCATCTCACTCCACAAAAAATGGCTGCAGTCTCAAAATTAACCCACAACAAATGTTGGCAAAGCTGTGGGGAGAAAAGAACACTTCTCCACTGTTTCTGAGAATGTAAACTGGTACAATCACTGTAGTAATCAGTGTAGCAGCTCCTCAGAAAACTAGAATGAGAGGTCTCATTTGACTCTGCTATTATTCCCTTGCTAGGGATATACACAAAAGAATTAAAAGATTCATATCACAGTGACATATGTGCACCATGTTTATAGCAGCTCAGATGTGTAAATATCGTATCTTTTCTCTGGTATGAGAAACTGAACATGTAAATGAGTTCTAGAATATATAATAGATATTGTGAAATGGAAATATTCAAAGGGAAAAGGGAGTAGGGGTAAGTAATGAGGGAAAAGAAAAATGTGATCATAAAAAATAAACAAAACTTATGTATATGAGATAGAGGGATGGTAGGGTGCGAAGGGGAATAGGAAAAAAGTGAAAATTAAGTCATGTTGTATACTGATACAAATTCTGAATGCTGAGTGTGATCATGATGTATATATAAAATGTACCAATAAAATCAGTTTTTTAAAAAAGGTGACTCTTCCACTGTGTATGTGCCCTCTATTCTCTTGACTCACCTGTCAATGAACTTTAGGTTGACTCCCTTGGTTACTGGGAATATTAGAGGCTTAAAGGAATATAAGGATATAGATTTATTTTCAAATTCTTGATTTTAGTTCTCTTGGATGCACATCCAGAAGTGGTATCACTGGGTCATGTGTTTATTTTCTTTTTAGGTATTTAGAAACTTCTCTTTTTTTCCATAATGACTATCCTAATTTACATTCCAACTGTCTATGTTCTTCGCATTCTCACCAACATGCGTTTCTATTCCTCATAATAGTCCTAACAGATGTAAGACAATATTTCATTATGATATTAATTTAGATTTCCACAATTAGTAGTGTTGAACATCTTTTCATGTACCAGTGGACATCACATGTCTTTTTCAAAAGAAAACATTTATTCAGATCTTTTTAATTGAATTATTTGATTTGGGTTTTATTCCCAAGGCCTATGCTCTAATGTATTTTCCTCAACTTTTCTCTTAGGTGTTCACAGTCTCAAACCTAAGGTTTAAATCTCCAATTTATTTTGAGTTGGTTTTGTGTGTGATGTAAAAAGATGGCTTCGTTCTCATCTTTCTACATGTGGTAGGTAATTTTATTAATCCTCTGTTGAAGAGACTGTCATTTTTGTTATGCTTCCACGGCATACTTGTCAAGTTCTGTTAATCATATGTGTTTGTGCCTATTTCTGGGCTTTCTGTTCTGTTGCCTTCGTCTGTGCATCTGGCTAAATGCCAGATCCACAACGGCTTTGTAATATGCTTCCAAATCCAGAAGTCCAATACCTCCAGTTTTGATTTTCCTCAAAATTGCATGTCAGTGGATTTTAAGATGTTTTTCTTTAGTTGTAAAACATGCCACTATGATATTTATAGAGTTTGAATTTAATCTGTATTATAAGCATTTCCACAAGATTAAGTATCTCAATCTATGAGCATAAGATGTTTATGGGTTAGGGTTCTCTAGAGGAGCGGAATTAATAGAAATGATGTATATATGTTTCCCATATGTGTGTGCAGAGCCAGGTGATCTTTTGGCTTCTCAACTCCAGAAGCTGGAATGTGTAGAACAAAAGTGATCTGGGATCAGCCAGTCAGTGACAAAAGGCCTAGCAGCTCCCTGGAGAGTTGCTGTGTGCATCTGTTTTGGAAATTAAAGAAAACTGGAGTCTGATGGTCACAGGTGACAGTAGCAAAAGATACACCTGCTTGAGCAGAATGGAGCTTCCTAAAACACTAAAGAGTTCTTCTCTTTTTATTCCACCATTGCAGCAGGTCTCATCCCTTGGTTTGCTGACCCATGTGTAGATCATCTCTGGAAACACCACTCAGATAAACTGAAGTGCATTGTACTAATCACCTAGACATTCCTCATTGAGTCAAGTAAACACCATGACTAACAGTCACCATCCACTTCTTGTAAACTTGACAACCAGACACTTCTCCTTAAACCATACTAATCTTCAGATATAAGAGTAAATCTGTAATTTCACCTAACATGATACAATTATCCCGTGTACAAATGGAAATTCACTAAATTTCTTTCCAGAGTAGAAGTTACAGTTATTCTTTGAAGAATATTGCCATTCTCTTGTCATTGTATAACTTAAATATTATAATATAGATTTAGCAATACTTAAGTGACAATATTAAGTCAATCAATGCTATGTTATACAGTATAAGAATGCAAAAACAAAAGCAAAATTATCTGCTTAATATATGTGTATACATGCATAAGCATATTTATGAAATAGGAAGCAAATACTCATGACAATTTCAATCCTCATTTCTATAAATAGTCACTTGGTGACAGCTGGTATTTATTACTACTTCTTTCTAGTATCCGTTCTCTATTCTATTATCCTTCAGCAAACACTTGAGCTGGTCTTACTTCCTTGCTTGGCTGTGTGATTCATATTTCCATTCCTGAAAGTTCTGGGCCATTTGTCCTCTTGCCTGGATTAGGTTATTGTAGTTTTCCTATTGACCTCAATAATAGGGTTTGTGCAGGCGAATTTAGAATAGCTGATCTCAGATCTCTTCTGGGGTAGTGTAACTTCTTAAATGGATTCTGATGTCATCCCACAAATGTCTGTTCTAACTTCAATCTTGTGTAGTCACTTAATCATAATAGGAATGTTTTGAAAATACATGGCTATCTTGAAACTTAGGGGCTTTTGAAGAAAATTTGAGTCTTGAAACAAAATTTTTTGTGAACTCAGCTACATCTCTATTGCTTTCTTCCAAATCCTGCAATATTATTGAATATTAGAAACATCTCTCTAATATTATCTTATATTTTAAACATTCATTTGAGCCCTGCTGTGTGCTAAGCAGCCTTCTATGTGGCATTGCCTAGGGCACCTCATTCAGCCTCACAAATACTGTTAGTGGACATATCATCGCCCTACCTTATGTGTTAGGATAATGAAGCTTCCTCAAGATAGATACACAGACTCTGTATTCTACCTTGAAAGTTTGCTTCTTCCCCCTAGGGAATGCCATGTTTTTCTGATGTCTTTTAATCTGGAAATGGATAGTTTTCCACAACTCACAGGTTCATCTGCTTGCCACCTGAGTGATAAGAACAGTACTGCTAGCTGTGGGAATGAGAGTTATTCATCTGGACTGTGGTTCCCTGAAATCTGAGGTTAAACTGCTAGTGCTCATGTAATCATCAAGTCAACACATTCAATAAAAACTTGCAGGGCCAGGGATTTAGCTCAGTGGTTCCGGCACCTGTCTTGCAAGTGCAAGGGTCCAGATTTGATCCTCCGGTAACCACATACAATACTGGGCTAGCTCAGTGGTTCTGGCACCTGTCTTGTAAGCGCAAGGTCCCCGGTTTGATCCCTTAGTAACCATATACAATACTGAATGTGGAGACTCACGCCCAGAAGCAATCCGCATCATATTCCACAGTGCCGGGCGTGGTGGCTCACGCCTATAATCCCAGCACTCAGGAGGCGGAGGCAGGAGGATTGCTGTGATGTGAGTTTGAGGTTGAGCTCAGGCCAGCCTGAACTTCAAAACGAGACCCTGTCTCAAAAAAAAGAGAGAAAAAACAGAAGCAAAAATGTGGGCCATCCAGCAGGAGCCCCACAGAAAAGCTGTGGAGCCTAAATAAGATCTCAGACTGGTTCCTCCTATTTCAAGGGATGTACAGGTCTATTCTCTTATTTTGATCATTCTAGGATATCTCCAGGTTGTTCAGAGAAGAGAGACATCCTTGACACTTGATGTGATGGTGAGTAGAACAGTACCCGGGGTTTGGAAAAGGCACTGAGCATGCCCACTGCTGCCCAAACACAGAACATGGGCAGCTTTGCTGGGTTGTTGGAGCATGTGTAAGGGTCAAAGTGACACTTGTCACACAGGTATTGAATGGGTTCATAGCAAGCCATGGACTTACACTGGTCTCTCCACTGGCCCAGCAGACCAGGGAATGAATCACAGGGCCTGAACTCTGGTTGGAGCCAGAGTTGAGTCCCTGTGAATGCAGTGGACCCCTCATGCTTGATGGGCAGCTTGCTGCATTGTGGTCAAGCACCTTTCACTCCATGCCTCTTCCATTTTGTTCTGTGTTGCTGCTCTGTGCTCGCTGGTGTTCTCAGGCCCTGCCCTGAGTCTCAGAGATGCCTGATTTATGACTCACTTTTATCTTGTTTTGCTTTGCTTTGCTTAATAAACTGGATAAAATCAATTGCTGTGGGGAATCTTCCTTTCAATGGAGGCTTGCAAGATTATGAGTTAAGCAGTAAGTAGACTGGTCCATACAATTTCATGTTCTGACCCGAAAACCACAGTCATGAAACCATCTCCCCAGTGGCATGGTGTTCTTCAGCAGAGTGAAATCTGCTTATTTTTAGTCAACAAATACCATGCACCATCGCAACTGAGGGCAATAGAGCAAGAAGACAATAAGCTGTGTCCATAAGGATGGGGAGCAAGTAGAGAGACAAGAAACCTTGCTAACTTCTCCTATTCCTCGTGCTTCTGCATGTGTGTCTCTGAACGATTCAGGATCTGCTGAATCCGTGATATGGCAGATTCCTCCAGAATAATGCTTCTACAAGAAAACACTTATCTCCATTGTGTTTAAGTAATCTAAGGCAGAAATGAATGCTGGGTGGTCCAAGGAGCTCTGGAACAGAGCAAAGGATCAAGGATGCTGTGGGCAGCAGGACAGGCTGACAGAGCAGGGGGACAGGGACACAGGTCCCATGTGCTGATATGTTGGGGGGCTGTGGGTCCCCAAAGAAATAACCTGAAAACAAATGGATACATGAGAATGGCATTTGGTGATTTTAAATTGCACAAAATGAGCAGTGTGATCAGGAGCCACACATCATTCTGTGATATCAATAAAGCTTCTCTGTTTTTTATTTTCAGTGTAGTGTGATCATTCTTGTGTCATATTTAAGAGCTGTTATTGCCTCCGAGGTATTGATTTGCCAAATAGAACAATACAAAAGAAAAAATAGGAAGTAATTATGTCAACAAACATTTTTAAAAAGTATTTTTTAAAACTCCTACCGGAAACAGAATATTGAAAACCTATTGTATGAGAGGGAGCATGTTTTTTTGAGTTTAAACATTTGTCTTCAGATATCAGGAACCCAACCTAAAAGATTCTTTATGTAAGGTTGTTTTTAAAGACCTTTTGAAAAGAATTCCAGTGCATGTCCTTTACTACCTCTTCTCGAACACACTTTTACACTCACACGCATTTACACATGTGGACATATCTTACTGAAATAAGATTTTAAAAAGCATGTTAGAGCCCATGGGATCACCCAATCCAGGTAGACAGGTAAAAAAAAAAAAAAAACTCCTGCAGATAAAAACAAGGATATACATATAAATTGAGAACAACTGAACAAAATGTAAAAAGTCAGAGGTTTCTTTTTGAAAACTACAACTACAACAGATTAAAAATAGCTAATTTTATCCATCTTGTCTAAGAGCCTTCCTATTACTATGCACATGGAAAACCATACCATTATCAGCTTGAGGTGACCAAGAACAGGTCTGACATTGAAAAAATAGTTTTTATGGTAAATCTAGAGTGTCTCCCAAAGTCTTGTGTGTTCAATGATAGGGCTTTGGGAAGATAATTGGATCACCATGGTTTGTAGCTGATTTAGTCTTAGGAGGTAGGGGTTGGCTAGTGGCAAATCACTGGGGGTGTGATCTGGGAGTGAAATTTTGTTCCTTTCTGTTTCCCTAATTATCCCTTTTGGAATGTGTTTACCCCTTGCCAATATATGTTTGAAGCATTTAGCAGTCTTATAGAGTATAGGGGCTCATCGCTATGTCTCTCTATGTCTCTGAGTAGACTTTGGATTTGGACTCTTCAGCAATGCTGGAATTGTGTATCTCCCCTTCTGGCTCATAGAAAAGCAGATAAGAAAGAAAAGAGTTAGTACTTTGCATAGGACAAGGTGAAAGGCATGTCAGGAATCAGCAGGACTTCACTCTTTGCATACTCAAGCATACAAAACTGTCAAACCTTCATTTTAAAAGAGCCCCGAGGCATCCTGCTCTTAGAGGGCTGTAGAAGAAAATTAAGTTCAGACTTCCAGGCACTCAGAGGCCACTGCAGCCATGATCTAAGAGGGGCTCCCTAATGCCCTTGGCATCACATGTGTAGTATTAGCTTTGCAGACATCCAGAATGAAAGAAAATGTAAAAAGAATTATAGAGTTGGGAAGGTTTCCATATGATTCAGAAAAATACCTCAGAGACCTTATAATGTATACCTGAGAAGGCAGTGTGTGCACATATGAGTGAAGCCAAAAGTACAATGGTGTCCCCAGGAAGCTGGAGAATCCAATTATGTGGAATGTCTGAGGCAGAGAACAAAGCCACCCCAAGAGACAACCATACAACATGCAGTGCTTTAGGGATGAAGCTGTCTAAGACACTGAGAATTCCTATCTTTCCACCATCTTCCCAGGGGGCTGACCCAGGGCAGCAGCATTTAATGTTTTTTTCCTGCTGAGCTTCATATTTTTGTTCCTTTCTGTTTCCCTAATTATCCCTTTTGGAATGTGTTTACCCCTTGCCAATATATGTTTGAAGCATTTAGCAGTCTTATAGAGTATAGGGGCTCATCGCTATGTCTCTCTATGTCTCTGAGTAGACTTTGGATTTGGACTCTTCAGCAATGCTGAAACTGTTAAGACACTGCTGGCTGTTAGAGACAGATTAAATGCACTTTGCATAATGATCTGGACCTGAGTCTTTTGGAGATGGGTGCCTCCTAAAAGGCTCATGCATTGAGAGGTGGAGGCTTTTCAGATGTAACTGAATCGCAGAGATGCTATAGCTGAATTGCTAATAGGACATGGGCCCTGGCTGGAGATGGGTCACTGGAGGTATGACCCAGAAGGCTGTATGGCCCTTTTTGGTTCTTTTCTTCTCTTTACCTACTGGCTACCATGTTATGAACAGCTTTCCTCTGACCAGGCCCATCACCATGTCCTTTCTCTCTTGGTGCCAGCCAGTTATGATCTGAATCCTCAAAAGGCTGTTAGCCGAAATAAACCTGTCCTCCTTTATGCTATGAGTGGCAGTTCTTTTATCCTAGTGGAGGGAAAGTGGCTAAGACATAAATCTGATAGAAAGTCTTAAAAACTGTTCTCACAACAGTCATGAAATCCAACATAGGAATACTGATCCCCCAAAATCTTTAACTCATTTCCAAAATATGATGCAGGGGAAGCTCCCCTGGGACCAAATGAAAAGCTGGAAGAAACAATAGAGATATCTGGAGTTAAATCTATACACAAGTGTATTAGTCACTTTCTCAGTACTGTAATAGAATAGCTAAGTCATGCTAACTTTATAAAAGGAGGTTTATGAGCTAATAGTTATAGAGATTCAAGGACACAGTGTTCAGTTACATCATGGGAAAGAGGGTATAAACACACTACAAAGCAAGACACTGGGGAGGCTGGGTGAGTCCAAGCTCAGTCTTTTATATATCAACCTCTCCTAAAAACTATCCAGTGTTCATTAAAACTACCTTCAGTTTATTTGGAGTAGGAAACCCCAATTGTCCTGAGACCCCTGCTAGGTCCACCTCCTAAGGGCCCCACAACATCCTAGTACTATTACCCTGGGGCCAGGCTCCCAATACCTGAGTCCTGGGGACAAGTGTGAAGGGGAAAACAGGCACCAGGCTAACACTGACAGCAGGGGACCATTGGCCAGCGAGCACAGATATGACCTTCTGTACTTAAAGGAAAGGACTGAAGTCTGAGTCCAGGAAAGTTAACCAATCACCATGGCTATGAAGCAACATCCTTCATTCAACTAAGTCCAAAATGCATAACTTGCACTGTCTACCTTCCCAGCACCATCTCCAGACAGCATTGAAACACAACAACATAACCTACACCTGAGAACAGAAGGCACTGAATAAAACTAACACCATTCAAGGGTAAACTTGATGAGAATTTACCAGCCACAGTTCTCAAATCAGCAATCAGCTTTGGTCCAAAGAATTCAAAAAAGAAATGATTTTAGTGAGTGAAGATATATTGACTCTCAACAGGAAAATGGATAAGACATAAATGAAAATACAAAATGTGTAACTACAAGTAAGACTGAAGACCAGTAACAGATTGGATAAAGAAAAAGTCAGGAACTAGGGACGTAAATGAATGGAATCCAAATACAATCCAAAGAACAGACACTAAAAAGGAAGGAAAGAAGGTTAATAAGCACCAAGTTAAGCGCAAAGATATTTACCCCAGGCAAAGGCAAGTGAACTGCTGAAAAACCAACACTAAATAGACAGCATTAAATTCACTGATTAGAAGTCACATATTAACATCTAAAGTATATAAAGAATTCAAAAAATTAAACAACTCAAAATAAAAGGAACCAATGAAAAAACAGGCAGCCAAAATATTCACTTCTCAGAAAAAGAAGTACAAATGGCCAATAAATACATGAAAAAAATCCTCAGTATTACTGGCCATTAGGGAAATGCAAATTAAAAATACAATAAGATTCCATTGTACCTGAGAAGGGATGACTATTATCAAAAAATTTAATAAAAACATATACTGGTGAGAATATGGAGACAAGGAACCCTTCTACATTGTTGATGGGAATGCAAACTAGTACAACATTATGGTATCAATGTTGGAAGTCAAAAACAACAACCACAACAAAAATAAAACAAAGAAACAAACTCCAAGTGACTCAGATATTCCTCTTCTAAGCATCGTTCCAAAAGAGTTAAGTCATCATATAAGAATTAAAGCCATCACATTACAGGGGAGCCGCACATACCCATGTTTACAGCAGCACAGTTTATAATAGTTTATAATTCCTATATAATAATATTGGAAACATTGTATATGTTCATCAACAAATGAATGGTAAAGAAAGTCTGTTTTTACCCAATGGAATACTGCTTTACCATACAGCAAACAAACAAGAAGCATTTGTAGGTAAATGGATTCAATTTGAGAACATAATGTTAACAGAGATAAATCAGACACACAAATTTAAATATCACATGGTTTCTCTTATATGAGAAATTCAAAATATAGACATACAAATACAGAGCAAAATAGAAGATACACAAATAGGAAGTAAAGAGAAGTCCAAATAATTCCCCAAATTATCTACTCTATTGTGGAAAAATATTTTAATATATATGATAATTTGTTTCATTTATACTACTAGTTTCTCTCAATTCCTTGAAGGGAAAGTCTTATGGCTTTGTCTATTTGTTTCTTTTTTTAATAAATTGAGTCTATTGCTACATTTTAGGAATACATTATAATCACATTCCTCATTGAGAACTTGTACCTGTACAGGATGCATCTTTGTTCTTATTTCTTCCCACCCCCGCCCTCCCTAAACCTCCTCTCCCCCTGTATACATAAGCTTTGATTCCATTTTGTTCTTCTAACCATCAGTTTTTTTTTCTTTCCCTTCTTTGTAAGAGAGTCTTGTCTATCATTTGTAATATGAGTAACATTTTGTCCAATTGTTCGTATTATGATTCATAATATATTTTAAAATCACATATTCAAGACATATGATTAGTGGCTGATTTTTCATCAGACAGAGACCAGGATACACAGGGATGACTTATTCAAGTGTTGGGAGAAAATTAAACATTTTACAAGTAATTCTTTATATTCAGTAAATTGTCCTTCAAAGATAAGGACAAAATACAATTTTGTCAAACAAAAAAGTGAGAAAAATGTTTTCCTGTCTACATTACAGGCGATGCTATAGGGTTATATTTTCAGGCAGAAGGGAAATGATGCCAGATAACCTGTATAGTCTGTGGCAAAGAATCCAATAAAATACAGATTACACACTGTGGCAGGGGTTGATCAGTGAACCCGATGGAAGGCACCCTGCCCACTTTATTCCTGAGGAAAAAACACCTCCATCCAGGTTGTGATGAGATGTGTTCTCTGAGGACTCTACATCCAGCATTGTGTTATGTGGAGCAGCCAGGAGACAGGAAGCTCCCTGAGAGTCCCCTGGGCACAATGGAAAAACAATGGCCATGTCTAAGGGCAGCCAGAGAGCCCCTATGCAGCCTCGGAGGGACCTGAGAGGAAGGCCTGGCCCCATACCTCCCTTGCATTCCCCCACAACCACACCCCATACCTGTGAGGGTCACTTGTGTTCCTCTTGCTGAGTGAGGCTAGGGCAGGATATAATCAAGGAATGGCAAAGCCATATTTCATGATATGATTTCTGCAACTTGACATTAGTGCCTGTGCCCCACCTAGAGCATTAGCTAGTCACAAGTATGGGGATAAAATGAGGACTTGGGTGGGCAGGTACAATCCTAGGCCCTCAGAAAACAGAAACCAAATTCTTAACATGGAGTTGATGTACATGGTAAGGTAGAGATTACCATGAGGACAAAGTCACACACACCCAGGACTTCCTCCAGCACCTGGCTTTTGTCACTGTGCAAGTCCCTCAATAGCCACCATGCTGTCTCCCTTCACAAGACCAAGACCAATTGCAGGATGGGATACAGAAAAGGAAGCTAAGCTCCTAGCATTAATCAACACCCATTCTTCCATACCAATGTTTGCTGGGCAAGAATCCATCTTTGGACCCTGTACCCAGGTCCAGAGAAAACACAGACCACAGCACAGGCTGAAACCCTCTGGTAGATGTAAAATTCTGGCTTGAAGTGTGTTTTAGGTTCCTCCATGCAGATGTACTTGCATGGAGCTAAATGGAACTCATACTAACGAAGTGAATTGATGGGGTGAGGACAAAGCCCTCTGCTGTAGCTTTCAGTGGCAGGCACAGCAACCCAGGGTCTTCCAGGAGTGGTGCCATCCCTGAGTGGGAGCTGACACTGCAGCTTCAAGACTCCAAGCTTCTCACTGTTGAAGGGTGAAGCCTCACTTGATGGGACAGTGGAGGACTTGACCCTCGCAGGGCATTCTGCAGACTGGGTCTACTCTCCTATGAGTTAGTCCTTCCAACTTCCCCAAGAGCCTAATCCACTTGTGAAATCTTCCTTTTCAATAATTAAATGCAGTGTATTATCATCCAGCCCCAGCCTATCAACTCTTGGGACCAAGAGGACTGGGCTCAGAACATGCTCTCAGTAGAGACTTGCAGGTTGGACAGATAGCTGTACATCCAAGAAGTTGTTGCTCTCTCTTAATTTTGTCTTGAAAATTGTTCAATATTTCAATTAGAAAATCACACAAATTCCAGAATGAGTATGACAGTCATATACTGTGATAGCCAGAATAATTACCACATCAGCAAAGTAATACCACCATAAGGAAGCAGGAGCTATATTCTGTTGGAGACAGTGGTAGCTTTAGAAACATGTCTCACTATTTCCATAAGAACTCATTTCCATCAACAGCAAAAGCCCCACATTCTCTGCTGCATATGCAGCAGGAAATGCTTAGCTACCCAAATAAAACATTATTCAGTATACTGAAAAACTCAATAAGCCACCTAAACAGTCTTTACTTACCTAAATATATAGCTTATGAGAGATGGCAAAGCAGCTCTACTGGGGCAGGCATTAATTCCCTAATGTCAGGCAAAGGAAAGCATAAGACTATCTCAAGCAAGGTGGTTACAGAAGCGAAGTGTTTACAGAAGCTCCATGGACAGGTCTTTCATTTTAGCTCCACTCCAACCTGGTCTTGTGTTAGCTCTCAGGCTGGCAACAGCCCTGCAATCATGTGACTGTGTGACTGCGGTGCTGGCCTTTAATATCCTTAGGTTAACTGTATTTCAGTAAAAAGAATATTTGAGCAATAGACTAAACCACCCCAGGAAATTCTGAGATACCATTAATTAGAAGTACTGAAGCAGGCAAGGGCTCTTTGATGAGGAGCTTGGGCAGAGGGAGGGCAGGCTAGTTTCTGTGTGAAGGAGGTAATTAGAGAGGACAGAGTCAATGTTTGGGAACAATTACTTCCCAGAGCACGAGCCATCACAGTGGATTGGTTAGGAGCTGGTTTGTTTCAAAGTCCAGATGCCAACTCTTGCTAGACAGAAACTTTTTCAAATGTGACAGGGATGCATTCCTGGAAAAATATCTAGTCTTGAATATTGCTCCCAGTTCAATGGGTCCAAAATGTCACTGATCCCCTGACAAATCCCATTTTTCTCCACTGCTATGTTCATGAGTAGGTATCACTTGTATTAGTAATCTGAGCTGAGTCATTTTCATAAATGAGCGCAAAATGCAAAGGGCTCAGGAGCAATCATGGCTGATTCCTCACTCACAAACATGAAGAGCCCATGGTCTTGTAGCAGCAGCTCCACACCTTACATCAGACTGCTCCTGAGTAGCAACTCCACCTGAGGAGTCTCCATCAGCCCCAGCAAGAGAAAGACAGCATGCCAAGATTAAACCCCGAGGCCTCACACCTGCAGAGTGCACAGGATGGCTGTGCAATCCCAGGCTCATTATTTTCCATCATCCCATTCCAGAGTGAAGGCTGCTGACACCCTACCCTGGAGCAGCTGCCTGGCCACACTCTCCTGGACTATGTGAAGGGGCTTTATCTTCAGTTGAAAATATTTTTAAATAAATCCCTATGTCATAAAAGTTGTCATTATTGCTTAATATTCTTAGACTAAGTCCAATAACAACAATCTATAGATAGCCCACCTGCACTTTTCCAATCAGTGGGCAGAAACCCTGTGGTGCTGGGACACTTCCACAATTGTCTACACTGTCACAGGTACATTGTCATGTCTCTGTTACCACAAAAGTCACCTTTTCTTTTCTTTCTTTCTTTCTTTTTTTTTTCTATCCTGGGAAAATGAACTCATGACCTTGAGCTTGCAAGGCAAGTGGTGGTGTCACTGAGCTAAATCCCCAGCCCAAAGTCAGCATCATTCTGCATTGACACTTTTCCTGCCTTTACGTGGTCTGTCTGGTTATCTGTGTCTTTGGCAAGTTTGTTCCACTTAGTGAGTCACTATGATACACTATTATTCACCAAAGCTCATGGTGCATAGGAGGCTTCACTCTTGTTTACATTTTAAGAAACGCACATGATGGATCTGTGGTGAGAGCACCCCCACAGTGGTTTTCCTGCCTTTCTGGTCCTTTGTGCACACACACCTCTTTATCCCCTCCAGACCTTATCCCCAGCTAACATCTGGCCTTCCCTCTGTCTCCTTGCTATTTTCCTATGCCTGGGACCTTAGGGGACACACCCTTGCCACCTTTGCAGACTGGCATCTTTCTCTGAGAAACAGGCACTTGAGATTCATCCAGATCTGTCCACAGTTTGCTCACCCACTGCCTTCCTTTGGTGAGTCATGTGTCATTTTATGAAGGTACCATCTTGTTTATTCATTTGCCTGAAAGATAGATTGGTTTCCTTCAGTCTTGGACACCCACCAATAAAGATATAGTCAGCATCCACGTGCACGTCTTTTGTGGACAAATGCTTTCCACACACTTGAATAAATATCTATAAAACAAATGTGACAAACTTCTAGGGATACTTGATGGCTTGACTGCGAGGTGATGAGAACTTGGGGAGGTAGGTTGATGGAAGAAGCAATCACAGACAATATATCCTGGAAAAGTAATCTTGTCCCCACGCTCTCCTCTGCCTACCTCTTGCAGAATTTTAGATTACTGCTTTAATACATATATTCAACACTACAAGTTTTTCTCCAAGCACTGCTTTAGCTGCACCTCATAAATCTTGGTAAGGTGTATTTTTATTTTTATTTATTTCAAAAGATATTTTTTAAAATCTCTCTAGATAATTCTATATAATATATCTTCTATTTCATAATATATTATTTACTATTCAGGTGTTGGGGGTGGTTTCCTCATTATCTTTCCATGATTTATTCACAATTCAGTCCCATTATGACTTAGCAATGTATTTTGTGTGATTTCCAGTCCTCTGAATTTGTTAGGGTGAATCTTCTACTCCAGAATGTGTTCTGTCTTGATGTGAGCTTTCAGTCAGTGAGGATTATGTTGTTCTTGGACAAAGGGAGGCTTTATCACTGAGTTGTGGCCTTCACAAGTGCTTCTCAGTCCCCCTTCCACCACCACTTCTTAGCTAAGAGAGAAAGGCCAGAGGGGACAACACTGGCTAATTCCTCTCTCCACAGTGGGTTAGTCACTGGTAAAACCCAAAGTAGTCAGTTTCATTCCAGTGAATTATAGTTACCAGCAGAGCCCTGAGAACTTCTTTCTAGCTGCTTAGGGTTTTCAACAAAGATACATAGAAAAGGCAGAGAACAAAAATATGTAGTGCATTGGAAGTGGCTACATTTTCCCTCTTTTTGCCAGATACACAATAATACTTTCCTGTTGTCTTCACCTGCAGAACTGGGTGGCATTTCTCCTCCCCACAGCACAGAGAGCTGGAGTTGGATGTTTCTTTTTCCCAGGTCAGTGAGCATCCAGTGAAGCCCAATTGGCCAGTCTACCCCAGAATCCTGAGGGAGTTGGTTTCGGAGCCCCTGTGTATATCACAGTCTTCAGGTGCTCAATCCATAGTCAGATAAATCCAAAGACCTGGAGCTGTGTATAAGGTATGTGTGCCTCAGTCTCCTTTGAGAACAAGTTGTGCCAAGAGGAGAATCTCTTGTTATATTTCAAAGTAGCCCCACCCACTGCTGCCTGGAGCCACGGAAGTATTTTTCTCCATTCTGCATTGTCAGAACCTGGCAGAGATCTTGGACGTAAACGTCATGGAAGTGAAGTGGGGCCCATGTACAGTTGAGGACTCTCACGCATGTTCACAGTGAGCATCCAGAGATGCCTTAATTGAATTTAAGTTTCTCTGGTCTGGTCTTGGCTAGAGGAGCAGCTTTGGTTCTAGTTATCTGAAGTTCCCTATAATCACTTGTCTCTGATTCTCAGGACAGTGACCTGCCTTGTGACCTCAAGTCTGTGCCAGATCCAAGAATATTTTGATTTTCAGTTCGTTCAGCTTTTACCATTGTAAAGGCAGGAATAATAATTTCTATGCTTCCTGTAGGTCAGACCCAAACTGAATAATTTATTGCTCACTTTCTTTTTAGCTGAGCATGGCTCATATCATAGCAAAATATTAAATATCAGAAAAAAGTGGTTGGGAAGATCTTTGCTTATTCACATTATCAGTGGCCCAATATTAAGGAAGCTTAAGAGGCTTATGTCAAACAGAAATATGTATCAATTTTTCATAGCTAAAGTTCTCTACTCATTTTTGTCACTATTTCTCTGATGTTAAGTAATAAAGAATAATCACATATGCTTTGGACACGTACAAGTTGTGATCAAAATATATATAATGTTTAAATTTTAAAACCAATTTCATTAAAAGAGGCATTGCCATTAATCACCTTTTCTCAAAATGCTCACTCTCTCTTCCAACACATTTATTCCATTGCTATTCCCATTTTCTGAAACAGTACTGGAAGCTCCTTTCCTGGGTCTTTATGAGGTTAGATAAAAAATACAGTGAATGCTGCCCCTAAGTCTGTTCAACAAAAAGGCAAGCTCATAAAAAACATCACAATGTCTCCTCATCTGCCTTATTCACTGGGTCCAGCACCATGAAACTTCTGGCTCTTCTCTAAAGTCAAAACGACAACAGAAGGTGAACGTGTTGAGAGGATTTGGGACATTAGGTTAAGCATGAGAGCGAACTAAAGAAACTCCTGAAGGAAGACTTCCAGAATTGCTGCAGAAAGTGGCAAGAGCATTGGGGCAGGTGAGAAGGGAGGCATCTTGAGGACGATTAGTGGTGATGTGTCTTTTTTTGGTAAAACAATCAATTTAATTTAAATATTTACCATACTCTTATTTATCTCATATTAAATTGGCCAATATTGGATTGGTTGTGCTTTTAAATTTCATTCCTTTTGGATATTGTTCCTTGTTTCTGCTATTGATCCCAGGACTTCTGCACCATACAGAAAGTTTACCACGGTCTTAACCAGTGTTTTGGGGAAGTATTATTTCACCAACCTATGAATACAGGTTCACCATGTAAACTGAAATTACATGGATTTTTATCACCCTAAAAGGTATATACTTCCTCCCCTACTTACTGGAGAGGTCAGGTTTTCTTTTCTTGTCTTTTCTTTTTTTCAAGAATAACACTACTTCTCAAGATAATGCTAGTGAGTGTTAATTTTAATACTTCAATTCTCAAGATGTTCTGGCATTCATTTTCTAGGTTAAAGACATTTTCATTTCTTTTCCTAGACATGTAAGTAGCTCCGCAAATTCCACTGGGCTCTTACATAGCAAGACGAGCATCTCCTTGCTTCACGACTACCTAACAATTAATACTAGGGTTTTTATTCCCCACCTACAATGGTTACAAGGCAGAGCTTAAATTGTGCTGCCAAACAATAACCTCAGGCTGTGCATCATCCACACGTACAAAGCTTATTAAAATTTTTTGATCAATTAGTGAAAAGGAAGTCTCTCCTCAGTTCCTGTAGCATGCCTGTAATGTGCCCTGTCCAACCACCCTGCACTGCCCACCTCAGCCACAGCAATCTACAGTGGAAGTGGGGTGAGCGTCGAGCTGCCAAGTGATGACTGTCACACCAGCCAAGCCCCGGGTCTCTGTTGGAGGACACTCACTCCAGAGCCTGTACCATCAGTGGCTTTCAGTAGAGAACACAGGACTTCAAGATTAGAGATAAAGGCTCAAATAGGGAAGCATGTGTCACAAATTTATCAGGCAGTCACACCTTCACTGTACCAAGAGCAAGCTGCCATCTGAACTGGTTGGCTTGTGGGGAACACGGTGACAAATGACCACCACTCCATGGCTGAAGATCACCTGAGAGTCCAGGCAAGATGCAAAGAAGACCATGCACAGAGCGAGTGATGATTGCTGTGGTAGAGGTGACCAGGGAGAACACAGGGGAAGGACGGGGTCAGAGGGAAGGGAAAATGTTCTGGCAGAGGAGAGAACATTTAAAGTTGAGTCTGGGACTTGATGAGTAGGGGTCCAGTGAAGGAGAGGACTATACTCTAGGCCAAAGGGAAAGCTTGAGCTGGGGCTTGAAGATTTAGATTGAATATGATATGGGGCTACAGGTAGGTATGTTTTCATTTGAAAATCAAGATACTGAGAGATATCCAGATGATCAACACGGAAAGTAGCAAAGGAAAAGGAAATGGTGAAGAGCTGTTAGCAAATACAGGAGAATCTGAAGCAATATTTTAAAGCTCTTACACACAGGTATTCAACAGAGACACACAGAGTGCTAGAAGTTGTCAGTAAAGAAACATTTACTGGATTTTTTAGTTTGTGGTAAAAAAAAATCTTTGGTTAAATACAGTTCTATAAAAGTAGCACTTCAACATGTACAGCATGGACTATCTGCAAAGAGATGATCACACAATCACTTGTGGGGAACACAGTGGATAATTGAAAGCCCTTGATCATCAGTGCCTTGAATTATGGCATCAAAGAGCACAGACAGTGGATTCTACCCAGGGATGCTGACTGACAGGAAATAAATAGCACAACATTACAGGGAGGTGCTAGGATAATTAACCTGCCACAGAGAGGAGAGGAGAGTTAGGACAGGAATTTCTGGGCTGCAGTGCTGGGATGGAAGTGGAAGGGGCAAGAAGACAGATTTATGGAGGAGGAAAGTAGAAGAGGAAGTCTTAGAAAAGAGATGAAATTTGAAAACCTGAAGATGGAGTGGTTTCAAATCAGAACATGGTGACCTTTGAACTGATTTCCCAGGGGACTTTCCCCAAAAGTGCTGAAGATGCTGAATGCCAGAGAAAATATGATGAATTTAAGATACTTAATGAAAAAAACTAGCAGAGTCACTAGCAATACCAGGAAAACTTTTGGGCTCTGACAAACCCCAGGTGCCTGTGTGCACCACTAGTGCTTCCCAGACCCCTCTAATAGCCATGCTTTGACCTTGTACCTGAGGGTCCCAGTAATGTAGCTAAAACACACTTCACAGGGCCTCACATGACCCAAAAACATTGGCTCCTGGATCTTACAGAGAAATAAATAAGACATAGAAGAAAGCATGGCTGCTCTGTCTTGTTTTCTTGCTACATTTGCATCTTTCTTTGTGATATCCATTGCCTCCAACTTGCTGTAATACCAAGAGTTCAGACACCATCTCCTCTCTAGACCCTTCCTCAGCTCACAGTTCTCCCAGTGAGTTATCTGCCTCCATCTCTGCTGCTGCTGCAGTGAGGCATTTACTGCTAATAGCCTGAGTGTAGATAGAAGGCTCTGGATAGTTCTTTCTTCATTCAAGTGTCATGCACTTCTAGAGAACTGAGAACCCAGGAAATATGTTACACTTCTGATTTCCCTCATATACAGCAATGTTACCCAAACTCTATGTGCAGTGGTACCTCAGTTCACAACTTGATTCTTTCCACAATTTCAGTTGCAAACTGAGTTGGATGGGAATGGAATCAAATTCACTGGTCAGGTTTCACACTGACCATACAGGAAAATTTAATTTGGTTCCCATCCAGTTTGGTTTGCGACCAGAAGCAGAGAAACCTAAGTTTGTGAAGCAAAGCATCACTGTATGGACAAATACCCACACTCTCTAGACTGGTGGTAGGTTTCAATCTTTTCCTGGCTACCAAAATAATAATAGTACTTCTGTGTGTTGATTTCATACATGCCAGACATGTATTTCACCAGTTGGCACGGTGGGCCAGGAACGTGTACATCCTCATTTCCATTTGGGTGACAGAGTAAGCACCACTTCCACGTCCTGTGTGCAGTAATGAGCTCCTGGCCTGAGCAATTGGATTCTCATTCTAGAGCCCTTTGTGTCCTTGCTTTTGGTGGGCATCTCATCCACTGTCACCTGGATGCAGAGTTCAGGGAGCTCAGGGAGGAAGATGGAGACAGGAGATCTCAGGAGATGAACAAGCATTCCCATAAGGGAATGAACACTGGAGCAGACACTGTCTGGATGGTGGTGGCACCCACAGGAGCTGGGGTGAAACCTCCTCCTCCCCATAGGCCACCTCTGTTTGCTAGTGCTGATGGTGAAAGGTGGGACAGAACCAGCTTCTTGTGTCACTTTCAAACAGAGACGTCCCAGTAAAGCAGGGAAAAGAAACCCTGACCCATCTTACTGGAGTGCATCGACCCCTCTTCCTGTCTCCAGAATCGGGAGAAAGAAGAGAAGGTGCTGATGAGCAAGTGGCACACGCCTGGGAATGGAAGTGGCCAGGCTGGGCCCAGGCACCAGCAGGGTAACTTCTGTGCTGCGTGTGGACTCGTAACTGGTATGTCTTTTCTAAGGCAGGTGTTTGAATGGAGAAACTGAGGTGAGCTCCCTAACCCACAGCCCTGGCAGTCACACACCTGAGGAAAATTAAAGCAGATCTCTGGCCTAACGCTCCTCCCTTTACTGGGAAGCTCCCCTCTGCAGTTCTGGCTTCCCCCAAGAGGGAAACAAGAGTCACTGAAGTAAACAAGTTGTCTATTTCAGAAAACATCCAAATCAAGTGCCACACTGCAGAGAAAGGGGAGAGATCTTCTCCCTAAAACATTAATAAGTGACAATACAAAAGGCAGACATGCAGGTGACAGAGAAGAAGACAACTGAGGGAGAAGAGGGGAAATACAGCCTGGGAATTGGGCAGCCAGTCAAGCCCTGCAGAGTGACAGAGTCTCCATGGGGGGCCACGAGAAAACCCTGGGTGCCAGCTCTTCTGTCATTTCTCCTATGCCCCCAAGCAGTGGGGCAGATGTTTGCAAAAAGGGCCAGCGCACCTCCCCATGAGAGTTCCTGGCTGTCTCTGGCAGAGCTCCAGCACTCCGGGAGACCACCTCTTTTAAAACTGTGCTTTTAAGTGCATTAGTTAAATAAAATGTTGAATAGTCCAGGAAGGTTCCTCCTCCCCACACAGAATTTCCTCTATTATCAAAATAGTATGTGATTACGGTATGTTTATTTCAGTGAACTACCCATAGACATGCTCTTTAACAAAACATGGTTGCAGGTTGCCTTAGTTTTGGTTTTGTTCCAGACCCCAGCTAGGATGCCATCTTGCATTTAGTAACCAGTTGACTGAGCTCCTCTTGGCTGTGATAATTTCTCAGCTTTCCTTGCTTTTTCTGACCTTGACACCCTCTAATGTCAGGCATTTTTGTAGCCTTTTCTCAAACAGCCTTGTCAGATGCAATCCTAGTGATCCCACCGGGGCTGTGGTGTTCACAGAAAGGAAGCCTAGACTGCAGTGTCATTGTCAAGCAGTGTTCCTTGAGGGTCCCTGTGGGTACTTCCTCCTCCCCTGGTCCTGTACCTATGAACAGCCGAACTCCATGGGAAGAGAGCAGCTCTTTACATTATTTCAAATTCTTTCAAATGGAGAATTTGTCTTTCCTTATGTATTCAATCACCTACTTTTACATTTCTATGGACATGTGATTATTTATTTCACACTTTGGGTCATAGTCTAATGCTGAGTTACAGTCATGCATCGCACAACTATGTTCTAGTCAAGCGTGGCCCATGATATGAAGATATCCCCTTAAGATCCTGTGCCCAGGAGATGTCCAAGTCATCTTAGCTCCTGGGAGAACAGTCTGTGACAGGTGCACAAAAAAGAAATCCAGGATGCATTCTCAGAACTTATTCCCAACATCAAATAAATAAATAAATACATGACTGGATTTGTTTTTACACACTTCAGTGACTCCTCCATCCCTGTCACACACCCCACTGCTGTGATTCTGTTGGGGCATGACCTTGCCTCATGGCACCGGAGGATGCTTGTCCCTACATTCCCTGTTCTGCTCCAGGTGAAGCCACATCTGCAAAAAGCTCTGCTTCCTTTCCTTGAAGAATGGAGTTAGAAGTCAAGGGTGATCTTCCCTCATTTCACAGATGCATTGTAACCAGGCATCACCAAGCCTTTAAGTAGATCTTGAAATGCGAAAGTCAAAAAGAAAAATAAATTCTCAGCAAATGATTCTTAAGAAAATAATGCTCACTCCCCAGGACACAGTAAATATCCCATTCAGTCAGTGCAAGTTACTGAATACAAATAAAAGAACAGTATGCTCTGAAAGAAGCTAAATTATTTGCCTACAAAATACCTCAGTGATAAGTCTGGCCAGTCCAGAACAAAGCCAATATGGCATTCCCAGCAAGAATGCACTTCTCCTTCTCATAATGCTCCTGCCAACATAGAACAAAAGCATAGCACTCCCACCAAAGTCTGCTCTTCTTCCCTACCCTTCACCTTGCCACAGCCCTATAATAGCACCACTCTGTCACACCCAAACCCACCAATCAGAAAGTTGCATGGTACTCTTTCATCCCTGACCATTAGTCCCCACAGTGAGATTGTATATAACCACTTGCACTCTGTCTCACGCTACTCTTTTTATTTTCAGAGCAGTCTTGCAGGTTACCCTACTCTTCAAAAAAACTTGTTACTAAGCACCTGGCCTCAGCATTCTATTTTTCTTGGTCTTTTATTTCCTATCACTCATAGAAATAAAATAAAAATAGTGGATATAATCAAAAAATAAATTTTAAAAAATCCACAAAAGCATTGGAAAATAAAGACAAATCTTGCAAAAAACTGTACCCCAAAAGACATAAGAATGTAGTATATATAAAACTTAGCCAGCTGTTAAGGAATTTAAGGAAGAGAAGAGAGAATAGTCAAAACTTTGAAGAAAAAACTAGTAAAGAAGTAACATAAGAAAACTTCTCAAGGCTAAAAGTTATAAATCTCTGAATGGAAAAATCAATAATTTTAAAAGATCCATATGTATCATCTTGAAATTTCAGAACTTCAAGTATAAATAGAATATATTAAAAGTTTTAGGGGGAATAACTGGATCTTTCACAGTGGAAAATAACAATGACATTCTATGTCTCAACTTTAAAACTAAAAGTTCACAAAACCTAGAACAATTTAAAAGCTATAAGAATAAATACTTTTTCATTTTGGGATTCTACACTAGCGAACTCTCCATGAAAAACTAAATCATCTGACACACAGGAAGTAGAAAGTGCATGCTCTGTGACCTTCCAAGTTCCCTAAGGGTCAGTTCAAGACAAGGGAGGGGCATGTCACAAGAGGAACACCTTTGTCCTAAATTGAGGTAAGGTCAGAAGAAAGAGGTTATAGGAAACTCTGCAACAAAATCCACAGATGTGCCAAATGTCAGCAGTACAGTTAATGGAGTGTTTGGCCCAGGACAATGCAGAAAAATAGAGGACTCTGGGAGAGTGATGTATAAGAAACAGATAACTGCAATGCATGGGTATGTAGCTCAGTGCAAAGCATATGCCCAGCATCATGGATGCTCTGGGCTCCAGGCTCAGCAACAACAACAGCAAAACAGACAATCAAAGTGACTTCAGAAAAATTGAATAACTCAAATGGGCTCTAAGAACAGATCATGGAATCCAGTTGGAAATGCAAGAAATAACAGAAAAAAAAACTTGTAAAATAAAACAAAAAAATTAAGAAGGAACATTATCTTGGAACATTGCTTGATTTATATATAATATATACTCAGTCCAAAAGTGTAACAGTACCTATGAACACTATGTATAGAGTCAAGGTAAACAGAGATGAATTAATGGTAATTTCCTAACTCTATCAAAAGGCATCTAAGAGGGAGTGGGGCGTGAGGCTGGGCTAAATCTTGACTTGTCAGATCAGGAAGTCCCCATGTAATGCCCAGAATTGCTGAACCCATGAACAGTGATGTCTAACTGGCAAAGGCCCTCTGCAAGAAAGGATTGGGTGCTGAAGAGAAGAGGAAAAAAAGCTAGAGCTTTGTCTGGTTTCACTGTAAACTTTATCTTTTTTTTTTTCTTTTTCAAATATGGATGTGTTACTTGAATGCAAAATTAAAATGTACCTTACAGTTTAACAAACATAACTGATAAACATCGGTTGCTATTAGAGAGGACACTGGCTTCCAGCTTTCACAGAGAGGGATGGATCAGTGAGACTGGGAGTCACTCGCATATGGCAGGAACTGAAGTCATGAAGCTTGATGCTGTGGCTGAGACCAAAGCCTGACTGGGTGGTGGGGGCTAAAGGCAGAAGACCATCCTGGAGCCCAGACCTTCCTGAGGTAGGTGCCATCCAATACTATGGAGCTGTGCACACAAAACAGCTCACATTTTAGACTCCGTGGTGTTTTCCAGGAGTGTTCTCTATACAGATTGACTCCTCTCATCTGCTCTGTGTGGATGACACCATGAGCCATTTTTGCAAAGGGGGAAAAGAGCCACTCCCAGGGTCCCAGAGTTTATCAATGGGACTTCAGCCAAGAGTATATGCTGGGTCCATGTTCTTATCTGCCCATGCATGCATACTGTGCTGGACAGTACAAGGAAATCCTGGCATTAGACCCCTGGGCATTGGATCACCCTGCCTTGAATTAGTGTAGCTCTGAGTAAACAGGGATGAAGGTAGTAAATAAACATCTAAGATATTCAAATTTCTATCTTGGAAAACACAAGAAGGCACAGCAGCATCAATCCGTAGCTCCTGCATTGAATTCCTCATGCCTGATGTGACCATCTGGAGAAACTGTTATAGCCCATTCGTTCTTCTTCCTGTCCCCTCATCCCAAGTAAGAAACAGATGCTGTTGTATTGCCTTTATTCAGCTGTACACAGCAAACCAGAGTTACCCACGGTTCCCATTTCTGGCCTGAGCGTGCTGCAGACATCCGAACTGTGTTAATTTGGCATGGTTTGCAAATTTGTGTATTTACATATTGTGGTGTGCGTGGGTGTACATATGCATACGTGCACACATGTTTGGACCCAGGAAGACAGACTCTCCTCTCTGAAGAAAATGCAGAAAGGGGAAGAAACAAGCTTCCCTAAAATGTCCTTCCCACCACAGTCCTTTTGTTCCAGGCTCTCCCCTTACTGGGCCACTCATTTTCCCACTCCTTTGTTTCCGTTTCTTTCACCTCCCTCTGGTTGCTCTGTGAAGCCCTGAGGGCATCAGGACTCCAGTTCCACAGCATAAAAAACGTCAAAGGTTCAGCAGATGCTCAGCAGCTAGGAGGCGGTACAGAAGCAAACAGCTTGGGAGCTCTGCATTCACCCCTGTCTTCAGGCAAATTCACCTTGCTTGGCTGAGTTTTACGCATATTGATTCTGCTGCTTTGTTTAGATATCCAGCATCTTCTCAGAGGAAGGGGTGAGGGCAAACCAGGTACAATTACGCAGTTGAGCAGCACAGCATGATGCAGTCTGGAACAAAAGGTATCCTTTCCCAGGGGTCCGGCTCTTGCCAAGCCCCAAGCCCTAATTTGCCCTAATGTGCTGTCTTCCGAGCAATCCCAGCAACCAGCAGACAGGCGGTTCAGGCTCCAGCCGAGCTGAATGGCAGTACCAGAGCACTTAACAGCAGAGCCGGCCCCTCATTAGGACTTATGAAATGCAGTATTGACTCCACTAAATATTCAGCAACAAAAACCTAATACAGCTCTGGTAAAAATAGTGCGCATTTGCTCCCAACACCAGTGTTTAATCCATTACAGAGTCATCCCTCCCCCTCTCCCCATTCAACATTCCTTTGAAAGCCCTCCTCCCACACTGGTCCATGAAAGAAGCTATAATTATCTAAGTAGCAGGTTGCACGGCCTGGGTGGAAAACAAAATAGCTCTTTTGGGGGTGGCAGTCACCCGTTTGTGACAACAGAGGACACTAGGCTCCTCCACCACTGTTCAAACTCTGCATGAGGTGTTCTCTCTCATTACCCACAAAGAGGAGATAAGAGCTTTCAAAAGTCCAGCACCTGCGTGGAGGCCTCCAGGGTACAAGAGGCTCCAGATGCCCCTCATTAATTGTAGCCCGCAGCCACTCCCTGGAAACAAAGCCCTGGAGTCCACCACAGGCTCACAATGACAAGAATAGTTACTCGGTCTTCTTTCCACCCTCTAGGAACAGTCCCATTGAAGTGGGGCTGTGAAATTAGGCTGAGCACACAGAAGGATGTTTGCTTGGTCCCAAATGTATAAATTAGCTCCAAATTTCCCCTTTAATAGGCTTTTCCTTGATGCAGCAGAACTGACAAGTTTTAATGACCTACATTTGGCAGTTTGCAGCGTGAGTTTCTTATTCCACGAGAAGTATTAGCCACAGTGCCTCAGCTTTGACAAAAGCGGGAGGGCTGTTCCAATCACCTAGAACCCTTAACCTCGGCACCTGGGATGGTCACATTCTTCCTGTGAGCTGTGGGAGCCAGCAGTGAGAGTCAATGTGGTGCCTGGGTGGGCACTGAAAGACCACACCCTTGGCATCCAAGGCTCCTGCCCATCCAACACCTGGATTTGGCTCCAAGATAATATTTCTCACCTCCATCTGACATTCGTTCATTGTTCTTGATTTTTCCACCAAAATATTCTTTTCCCAAGGTATTTTCTGCCTCCATTTTCCACAGTCCCTGCTTGTGGGCGGTACCTGCCACATCAGGTGCTTAATTATTGCTTTTTCCTTCATACTTAGTGGACACCAAAACTAGCACTCAGAACATCCCACTCAGCAGTGAGGAACTGAATCCAGTGCTGGTTAACAAGAAGGCACAGCAGCTGGTGGCCCAGGTCTGCTCCACAGTAAGCAAGCAGGACCAGCTGTGTCACCAGAACCCTGGCTCCTCTGTGTCTCCTAGTCATGCCCCTGTCCTCATCCTTGAGCTTGGAATTTCCTTCCAGGGAGCATGAGCCTGCTCTGGGGCTTTGATGTGAGGAGATGAAAGCTGGGTGTGCAGACGTAAAAGACTGGTTAGCAGGGGCTGCACTTGGTCACAGGGACCCAGACATCAAGAGAAGAGAAAGACAAGAGTGAATTGCTGGGATGCTGATGGCCACAGGAGAGCCAGGGCTGTAGGGAACAGTGGAGGAGTCCTCTCCACAACTTCCCTAAGCTGGTGAGGGTTGTAGAGAAGGCATCTGTGTAGCTGACAGTTATCAAGGCTCAAAGCCCAGGTGGGAAGGCCCCATTTCCATCCCTGGCAAGGTCCTTGCCATGACAGTGCACATGTGAGTGCAGGAAGAAAATGGATGTACTCAGGTCTATAAGGCCGAGTGAAACTGACCAGACCCAGTAGATTAAAAATCACATTGTTTCTCTAAAAGAAAACCCAAAGTATAAAGGGCAAGAAAAAAAAAGAGAGATGATAGGAAATGAGGAGGCAGAACTTATGGAGATGGGAAGGGGATGTGAGGATAGGGCAACAGGAGGGAGGAGAGAGAAAATGAAAAGGATCGAGATGTGTACACACCAGTAACCCAAGATGAATGTATTCACTATGTGTTGTAAACACATACAGAAAAATGTTTAAAAAGAGGCCACATCAAGAAACAGGGAGCCAGAGAACAAGGCCTGGTCAGCTCTCTCCGATAGCACCTCGCCCCCAGGAGAGTGGCGGGGCTCTGAGAAGGACCCTAACCCACCCAGGACGAGGCCCTAGTGGCCTGAGGACCTCCTGATTAAAAGTCCCATCCCTGCAGCACTGCAGCCCTGGAACCCAAGCCCCAGTGAGAACACAGGGCCATATCCACCCACAGCTCAGCCAGCTTGGACCTCAGGTCAGGAGAGGTGGAGGCAGGTTCGCAGGTGCAGCTTCCTTACTCTGGCTCTGGGCCATTAGGGGCCACCCTATTGAACAAAGGTAGAGAGAAGGCTGGGATGACAAATGAGCCTGAGACTGGCATGACACGTTTCATTAAACCCATTGTGGACCTGCATAAAACCACAGGAGCACACTGTATGAAATGAGACAGTGTCACCGAAGAAAACCTGAGTAAGTCCTCTTGCTTCACATGCTTAGTCACCTTGACGAGCACTGATCCTGGACATCACACAGCTGTGCTACATCCTCAGCTCTTGCTCTGCTGTGAATGAATCTCTGACATGTGCTGCAGTATGGCAACACTTGCCTGGGTTACTTCCCAGGACAGAGGCCACTTTTGCCAATCCTCTGGCCCTTCGCTTCAGCCCACAGAGGTCTGAGGGGAGACTAGAATGAGCTCTCTGTCTTCATCTGTCTCCTCTATCTGCATAGCTCTGCACATAGACATGTTGAATATTTAAGATCTGTGGGGTGAATTTGGCCATTATCCACTGGAGCTGGCATCTATTCACTTTCTCTTTCTCTCCACATTGTTTTCCACCTTCACCCCTGTACTCCTTCAAAAGCCACCAAAGCCCAAGCATCTGAAGTCCTTTGGCCCCAGCGTAGAGTCCAGACCCACTGAGCCTGGATATTTTGCACAGGATGATGGCACTAAACACACTAAAATTCAACAGCCTCTGGATTGAATTAACCGTAACCACCTGAGGGCTTCCTATACATGAACAAAGCAACTATGCTGATGGCTACTGGGAATGACTGGACTTCAGCCCTCAACACACACACAAACCAAGGATGAACTGGCTGCGGTCTCTGTTCTGTGAGCAGCAGCTGGGTCACACTCTTCCCCGGTTACTAAACCCATTCAGCCAAAGCCCCAGAAATCTGAAACTACCTCTACCCAGTAAACCTTTGCATGTTCAGGAGAATGTGCTTCCATTGTGGCTCAGTCTCCTTGCTACGTTTCTGGGTTCATGACCCAAAGGATCATCAGCTGATGACAGGCGGAAGCTGCCTTCCCAGCAAGCTCCAAGGAACTAATTTCCCATGGCGCAGTAACTAACTCAGCAAAGACAACAGTGCTGCCACCTAGTGACTGTCCTGCCTATCTGTGGTCACCTGTGGTGGGCACCAGCTCCTAAATGATGGGACACCTGCGTCTGAGGTCACCATGTCCTAGAGTCACGTTTTACACAGCTCTGTGCCTTCTCTGATTGGGTATCAGAGCCTGTAGACAGCACCAAAGTCATTTGGTGACTTCCACCTCCACCTCTATTTCTCAAACTGAAAACAAGCCAAAGCAAAATGTATAAAACCCAAGATACATGAAATGCATGAATATCAGAACCGTGGTTTATACTTCTTCCTCATTCCATCTAGAGGATATGTAAGTCTTAAAACTTTTTTCTGAGACCAAAAATGGTATATTAAAATTTGAGACTTTGAGTTATTATCAATCACCAGAACTGTATACTCAAATATGGTAATAAAGCATTTGAGGATGTTAGTATGTGACAAATAGAAATGAAATTCAACAGACGTTAACAAGTATTAATAGTAACATTGACAAATGTTTCACAGAGACAGACTCAGTATGTATAGATACCAGGAATAAGCAATTTTTTTAGTTGTAGAAATTTATAGACCTTCAGACACAACCAGTTCAACTTGAATCTCAGAAGAATCCCACAATTGGAACAGAGAGTAAAGCTGCTTAATCACTGTAGTTAGCTGTTTTCTTAAAATATCTTGCAAGTCCCTTAGCACTCTTTGCCAGTGCAGTCAGGAAGAACATTAAGTTGGAAAAATTCTACCCCTTTATATACATTACATTAAAGACTTCTTTCAGTTAGGAAATATAGGTTTAAATAGATAAAGAAACCAGATAAAATGAGGAGCCAGGAATTATTTCAAGAGTGATTTAAAGTTATTCTTTCTATATTAGAATTCTTTGCCTCTGTAAAGTTAAAAATCTTAAATGGGAGATCAGCTGATGTACTGCCTCATTTCATAATAAAAATGTGCCCATTTTAAAGAACTAAAAAGACACCAGCAAACACTGAGTATCCACAGCAAGCTGTTATAAAGAAGGTAAAACCAGAGTTATGGTTTAGTTTTAAACTGTCCTTCAAATACCTCTGTGTTAAGAGATGGGGTTTTTGGAAGGTAATTGGATCAAAAGACACTGTTCTCATGAGCTGATAATCCATTGATGACTTAGCTAAATGTGCTGTTAGGAACCCAGACTTAGTCAGATGGGCCACTGGAGAAACAACCAGGAAGGGTATATTTTTATACCCAATTGCTTCTTTTACTTTCTGCTTCCTGCCTCTCATGACATGAACAATTCTCCATGCCCTTTCACAATGCAGTTTCTGGCTAGGCACCTGCTGACCATTAATGAGCCCACTGGAACTATAATCCAAAACAAACCTCTTCTCCTTTAAGTTGCAGATGTCATCTATTTTGTCCTGGCAACAGGAAAGTAAATTAGTACTGGATTTGTGACTCTGCTTGTGTGAATGTGCATGTCCATGTGGTTCAGATGCTTTGGGAATAGTCTGTGGGTCAAGTATAGGAAAGACCGATGATGCTGGGTAGAGAATCCCTAGAATGTTTGGAGCTCGGAATATCAGAGTGCTGTTACGAATGTGAACAATAAAAGCCAGGCTCAGAAGATTTCAGTTGAGAAAAAAAGATTTAATTTCAATTGGATCAGAGACTACATATGTTATGCTCTAGCAGAAAATTTGTCAACATTTTTCCCTTGTCATGAAACTATGCAGGAGACTGAGATTCAAGGTGGCAGTCAAATTAACCCAGAGAGAAAATTTCAAGGAAGCTCAGCATTTAACTTGTACCTTTAATATAGATAATGCTATTTGCTTTTAGGTAGATCTTCAATGAGAATCAAAGCAAAAAGTAAGACTGAAAAACACAAAAAATGACTGACAGTTTCATCCTGAAGAAAGTGCCTATAACCTATGGCAAAGGAAACCATGACTGTTAAACAGATCAGCATTAAACAGAATCAAAGTGCTACATGGAGAAGAAAGATTCATGAAGCCATCTCAGAAATCATCAAGATTCCATTCATTGCAGAATCAACAGCACAAAACTGTAAATCTTTTGTGTGAGAAGGAAGTCCCTAGGATGCCTATCTATTCATGGCTACCTAGAAAAGAGTATTCTCAAGTTCAGTGATCCAACATCCAAGTACTAATAGATCTCTGATGCCATGCTCCATGAATACCTGGCTACTACTCAAGATGGTGGCAGATCTTGACATTATCTTAATGATATTAATGTCACAAGCATACAGAATGCAAGAGTTATAATGTCACAGAGGCTTCCACTTAGATTTCAGAAGAAACTGTGGGGACTAGGCTTTATGCCCTGAAGGGCCAGAATGTGTAGATGTGAGAGTGAACCTGAAGGTGCAGTGGAGGCCCCAAGAAACTGGAGAGGCCAGCAATTTGGAATATCTGCCAAGAAAAATCACAGGCAGCATGCAGAGCCAACCTAAGAGAGAGACTCTACCAGCTACCTTATCCCTTTTGTGTTTATGATTCACCACCTACCCTCGGTGTTGAACACGAAACTAGAAGAGTTAATGTTTGTGCTTCTGGGTTTCCATCTTGCTATAGTCCTATTCATTTCTGTCCTTCTGCTCTTCTCTTTTAGAATGGGAATGTTTACCTTGACCCATGGTTATGGCTTATGTTTACCCAGAAAGCTTCATGCAATCATAGGTGGGGCTTTTTAAAAGGTGGCTGGATCTAGTGTGTGTGATTGATTCAAAGTACAATGCTGGAATCAAGGGCACCAGGGTTAAGACTGTGAGTGTCACCCACCCTAAGCAACCTGGGTAAAATATAAGGGATAGAAAGAGCTGTGATCACTGCCTTGTTTACTTGCTTTTGCTATTTTCTGCCAGCCATGAACTCTTTCTCCTGTGTGATGCCACCGAGCCATGGAGTCAGCCATTTATGGACTGAAACCTCTATAAATTCTAAGCTAAATAAACCCTTTGCACTTTGACTTGTGAGTGTTGAGTATTTTGTCTCAGCAATGAGAAAAGGAAAGCAGCCATTGTGTGTTAGAAGTGTTTTGTTGTGTTTTTCATGTTTAAAGAGACAGCTAAGAAGTTGTTTTGAATCTTAGTGGAGAACTTAGACCTTTAAGTAATGCTGAAATTACTATGACTTTGGTGACACTTAGCAAGGGACTAAATGCATTTTTCAGGAGATGCTCATGAGCCTTTACAGGAGGAGGCATGTTATTACATAGATTTAGCTCAGTGGTTCTGGCGCCTGTCCTGCAAGCTCAAGGGTCTGGGTTCGATCCCCAGTGACCACATACAGTACTGGGCATGGAGACTCACACCCAGCAGCAATCAGTACCACATACCACAGTGCCGGGCATGGTGGCTCATGCCTGTAATACCAGCACTCAGGAGGTAGAGACAGGAGGATTGCTATGATGTGAGTTTGAGGCTGAGCTCAGGGCCAGGCTGAACTCCAAAGTGAGACCTTGTCTCAAAAAAATAAATAAATAAAATAAAATGTTCCACCAAAGGCTCATGTTTGTAGGTGGAATCTGATGGGAAGCAATGGTTCACTAAAGATATGACTTAGAAAGTTATACTCTTATCCTTAGCTCCTACCCTCCTTCTCTGATTTCTAGCTACCACAGCACACAATTATTCTCTGCCAGTCCTTCTACTGTGCCATATCTGTCTTGGAGCCTGTTGGCCATGGACAGAAGCCATAAAAACTGAGACAAAATAAATCTCTCTTCCCTTAAATTGAAGGTAAAACAGAAATGTGGCTAATGCACAGTTTATTTCTCTCCCCACCCTCTTCTTCTCTCTGTCTGTCTCTCTTGTTCTGTCTCTTTCTCTCTGTCTCTGTCTGTCTGTCTCTGTCTCCCCTCCCCTGGCCACCATGAGCTTTCTTCTACCCTAGCCTTTTGCCCTTCTACTACGCTGCTTCTGCCTTAGAACAAGCTAGCCATGGACTGAATCTGCCAAAACCTTAAGCTAAATTATACCTGTCCTTCTTTAACTAATTCATCTAGAATCACAAAGAAAATCCAGTTTCAGAGAAATGAACCAGGAAGAAATTTTATGTCCTCCACTCAGAATAAGACAGGTCATGCCAAGTGCCTCACAATAACCTTGTATTTTTCTAAACAAGAGAATGAATTTAATGCACACTCCTGCTAGAAGCACAATTGAAACTTCAAAGCAGAAAAAAAAAGAGAAAAAGAAACACTTATGGTGAAAGCAATTGAACTGATGAAAGCAACTGTCTTCATACACTGTCACACAGGAGTGGGGGGATGCCCAATAGGGCCACCTAAAGTGGAAGAGCTCCTCATCCCTTCACGTTCCACCTCTTACCTTGTGTACAAATGTGGGTTTATTAAACAGCCTCTGGGCCTTTGTTATATAAAGACTAGAAGCAGGTGTAATTATAAAATATCCAAGTGAAATATTTAACGCAAGATCCCTTGAAAAAAACTCGTCTGAGAATAAACACTGTATTTAGTTGTACTTTGAAGAACAAGTAAAAAGAAAACACTGGAATCCTTCTAACAATTTGTGAACATGGACAAATGAAATTGTTATTGAGTCTTTGTAGAAAATTTCTTTTTTCATTTTTATTTTATTAGTACGTATTTCCAGTGCATGAAATTCACATTCATTTGGGGAAGTTGGTTCATGTTGATAACACAGCTTATTTCTTTTTAATCACCTTCTCCTTCCCACACACCTCTCTCCCTCTTATTTTAAACTTTTTAAAATTTTATTCTTCTTATGTTTGTTATTCTTAGCTCGTGTTTATGCCATATAATGTTTACATTCATTGTGGGCATTTGGTACCTATCTTGAATCTTTTATTTCCATTTCCCCTTCCCCTCTTCCCCTACCCTTAATAAGTTTTGCAATTTAAGATTCTTTACCAGATGTTTTGTTGTGTAATTGCAGGAGTTTGGCAAAACGTGTTTAATTTCCTTCTCTCTTGTTGGACTAGTTAATTATGACTGAGATCTAATTAGCCTCAGAAGAAGGAACTGATGCTTTCTTCTGCCCACCTTCCCAGCCCTGCATTGCTCTTGAGCCTCCACTGACTATTATTTATTCCTGGAAGTTGACAGGTTCCGCTGCAAGAGTGCTTTGGGATGTTTTAATAATTCAAAGCTATGACTGTTTCTCTTTCCATTATTTGTTGTGCAAATCAGATTTTCCCAATGCCCATGAAATAATGGCAGAAATGTTTCACCTTAGATACACAGGGCTGAAAGTTTCACTCAGGAGCCTTCTCAGAGATGATCACAGCCCCAGACCCTGCCTCCAGAGACCCAAGATACACTTTACCAGGACAATGGGGACCTCACCACCTGTGCTCTCAGGACTGGTGAATCCTGGCCCTTCCCAAGACTGCACCCACAGTGCGGACACCACTGTCACAGGACATAGCTGGCCAGTGCCTTCACCTGCCTGGCTTTCAGACAGCAACCTCATTGACCCGTATCTTCTATTAGATGAGGTCTAACCAAACCACTCTTGCTGGATCGTACATTCATTTCTAGGTTAAGTTCTCCATATTCTGGATTTCTTTCTAAGATTTTGCTGCACAGACATATATTCAACCTCATATACAAATGCATAACACATGCCCACATTCATTGTGTGTGTATGCATATTAGAGCTCATATATATCATCACTGCAAAATACATAGATATAACCACACATTGCACACCACATACTTGTATGTCACGTAATACCATATCCATGTGTATAAAACATAACCCACACTTATGCATACACAAGGGCATGCATATATGTATATTATACATATGTGAACATATGCAGAAATACACACCCATGTGCATACAGACCACATGCATGTGCCTATATGCATATCATACACACATCTACATGTATGTACACAAATGCACACTTATACACCAATCTGTCTACACATATTCACCTCAAATGTGCACACATGCACACACATGCATAGCATACTCACAACATGTGCACATAAGCCGCATCTCCAGGAAAACACCCTGAACACAGGCATTTCCGTTTTGTCAGCCAGAAGCCATCAGACCTGCTTTTCATCCTATTCCCCTGTTAGTTTATCCTCAGTTCTGCCGTCCACTGAATCCTCCTTCACCAACTGCAGAGAAGCTTGAGGCCTGGCTTTATCAACCACTTAAAAGCCCCAGCCTCTCCTTTGTATCAGGCCCACCCTGCAGAGGTAGCTTCCCTTGGCCACTGTCCACCCACCCTCTGCACCTGTTCAGCCAAGCTGCCTGTATGCGAAGTCTCTATGATGTAAATCCCAAGACATTTCAATGCTAACGTCTTTCATTTGACATTGGTCCTTTCTTTCTCTCAAATTCTGTCAAATGTAATGATCCACAAAGATGAAGGTATGTAACAAAGGCTGCTGCCCTACAAAGGACCTCTAAAAGAAATTACACAGCATTCCCAAACATTTTTGCTGTGTGAATGACATTTAAATAACTGATTTATGTCCTTTCTCCTAAAAGCACATTCCTTTAGCTCAAGAGCTTTCTGAGATAGAAGCATATGCTGCATGTTGAAACACAAGAATTGGGATTTCTTAGCCCAGAAATCAATGCACAGAAGTGTCCCTAAGAGTCACTATGTCTTCACACTAATGAAAAGTGGTGCTGTCCATGAGAAAGATAACTCAAGAAGGAAAACGTGTGGATAGTTAACCTGTGTTAGCAGCTAAGGGGCAGCTCTAGACAACTGCGACAAAGCAATGTGATGAATCTGAATGTTATAGAGTGCTCTCTTGTTCTTTTTTTCATTTTACCAGTCAGAAATTTTCCTGGAGAGGAGATATGAAGATGAGAAATTCTTCAGAATCACATGGAAAATGAACATAAAGTCCAGATTGCAGCTTCACATGATGATCATGATGACCCTGGACAGCTTGATACGTTATTCAGCAGGAAGCCAGGGAACAACAGAGTGAACAGATGCACGCATTCATAGTGTGAGACACTCGGCTTCTGAAAAGGAGGCAGGCTCAAGGTCTGGGAGTTTGCCTTTAAAGCGCTAGGGCACCAAGATGAGCCAAAAGAAAGCTCTAAAGGAACTCGACTGGAAATTATTTTAGCTTTAATATTGTTTCAAGCTAACATTTCTAAGATATGATCTGGAAAAAACTCATCATTAAATTGCAGCTCACCCAAGCCACCCCTTCAAGACATATAAATTGTATCTGGGGTCTTTGGAGAAAGGAGCCAAGAGCTAGGACCTCACACCCTAGGATGAGAAGTCAGTTTACCTGGCTTGCATGTGATTAGACATATTTATGACAACTGCAGTAGAGAAAATGAGATGGAGTAGAAAGAGCAGGAGTTAAACAAGCATGAGCACTCCCAGAGAGAGACAGAGAGAATAATGGGGAGGGAGGGAAAGGAAGGAGAGGGACAGGGAGGGACATCCTTGGGGAAGTCACTTAAACTCTATATTCAACTGTATTTTCTGTAAATGAAGAACAATCAGATCTACCTTTAAAGGCTTTATTCTGCATACAAATACAATGCTTGACATGGAGTGGGCACTGAAAATCAGTTGGTGTTTTTCCTTTCTTCTTGAAAATGTATGGGCAGAAGAACACCCCAAGGTATCCTTGAGAAAAAAGAAGACCTCCTGTCTTTTTAGTAGTCTCCTACATGTGAGTTTACCAGCTTCTCTTTGTCACCGTAGAGGAAAACTGTCTTGTCTTTCCTCTTATTTGCAACAAAAAAAACAAAAACAAAAAACAAAAAACAGCAGAAGATGAAGGCCCAGGAAGAAAGGTACGTACTTTCTCATTGATATTTATGTGCATGAGAATTCACAAAGGAATAAGTGAAATACATTTCAAATGAAAGGCTTGTAGACTGTTCTACCAAAGGAAGTTTGGGCTCCTAGGGACAATAATCACGGGAAGTGGTGATGGAATCATGGGAAACATGTGAAGCATGAGGGTTAGTTACTGCAATGGGTGCTGTCCATGCCAAGTCCTTTCCCATCAGCATTCTGGCTCTGAATCTCTTCCTTGCTCTTCCTGGCAGAGGCACAGTGGGCACTGACAAGGAAAAAGGCATTACTTTTGGGCTAGCAGAAGCAAGAGACTAGCAAACTCCAGCATCCATTGGTTCTGTTGCCTTGTGCAACAGCTGTACATTTGGGGGTAGCACACGCTGCTCCCTTGAAATTTAATTTATGTTCAAGAGTTAAATTTTATGTAACTTACAAAAAATACCAGAAAAGACCCAGCAACAACAATGAAAGAAGCTGCAACCTCAGGCATCCCCAGGTCCTTATTTCTGCATGGCAATTCCCAACTGTGTTCAGGCACTATGCCAAGAAGTGCTTAAAAAGCCACTTGCTCAGAATTCTTGCCCAACCTAACAGAAGTTAACAGAATTTTCAGATCAGCTCTTCTGAAAGTAAAACTTCTTTTTTAGCGATCTGGCCATGCATTTATGCATTGTAGCCACCACTGTGCTATTCTGGGCAGTTCTCGCAGACTAGGTCTCTCAGTGGTCATGAATATTAATATCCTGGAAGTTTGGAATTCAATTTTACATATAAATTAGTGGAAAATGTTTCCCATTTTGAGATTAATTAACCCTTTCAAAACAGTTTCCTTTTATTTGACTGATTAATAATTAGTATAGCATTTTAAGTGTTGTCAACATTCTAAAGGATAAATTAGAGCTGGCCAACTCCAGGGTTCTGAGTCACAAGGAGGACCTTACTGCTCACCACTAGATGGAGTGTTACCTCCAAGATCCCAAGTTCCTCTTCGGCATTGCCCTCTCGGAGGATCTTGCAATTATAAATCAATGATCCCAGCTGATGGAACTTTCTTACCATCGAGTGATTCTGTGTCTTCTGCTGTATGTGGCTCATGAATGTAATGTAAGAAGCCTTTCTAAGCCATAACAGCAAGAGAATTTCCAAATGCATCTTGGTAAAAACAACCATTGGGCATTTGCTTATAATTGTGATCTACTCTCTCTTTAAAGTTTCCTTATTTTTATCATTTCCACTGCTAGAAATATAAGAAACTGCATAACAATTTATGAATAAATAAGTTTTTGTTTTTAAATTAGAGATTTCCCAAAGCAAGACAGTGAAAGGTAGAAATAATGTAAAGGCAGATACCCCTCCCCATGTACTCAATATTTTGAGTCAACTCTGTATCAGCAAAGTACAATCCAAATGTGAGTGTATCTCCCATCTCTCTTATTCCTGGCCTAGTCTCCTCCTATTAGGCATCACTAGCCACCTGCTGAGCCGCTCAGGGACAATAGCAAATGAGGACCAGGACAATAGCAAATGAGGACCAGAATGAGACCAGAAGTGCATGCTCACAGACTCAGTTTGGATCAGGACTTGATTAGTAGCGTCTCCACCTGCCTGGGTGCTGCAAGCTCCAGATGCACTGACAGACCTGATCATGTAGGACAGATATCAGCGGGTTTGGAAATGCCACAGCCTCTGGGCTCCCACAATCCTTTGACTTGGCAGGTTTCATTTTTATCCCTGGAGCATCTGAGAAGTGTAATTGGATCCATGATTGTTGACAGCACAAGTAGATTTCAAAAAGCACTTCGGGCTGGGTTTAATTTCTTAATAAATAAAACCAATGGCACTATGTTTTGGATAAATTATCTTAATCTTTATCGAACATTTGTGGGTATCCATGTCCCCTAGGAGGATTTTTTGCTTTTATCTGTACCTTTAGACACAGAACCAGAGATCTCTACCCAGTTCCAGAGCTCCTTTGATTTGCAAATGGGAGATATGGATTAAAGTCTGCAAAGATGATCACTGTCCTCATTCCCACTATTCTTCAAGCAGTCTCACTCCACGGACTCAAATGCAGGATTCGCTGCTTGCCCGCCATCCCTCCTTTTCCCAGAAATGTGTTTTCTTTCACTCTGCAGCATTCCCATTGAGCCATGAATGACCTTTATCTGGGATGGAAAACAAGACACAGCAGGCAGCACTCTGATGCTTGAATATCTCGAGCATAAAATGTAGGCAGAGATGGAGATGAGACTGTAGGCAGAAAGGAAGCTTCGGGTGGGCAATGTTTCAAACATCTGATAGCAATTCTAAACTGTCTTACATTCCCTTCAAATTTATACCGAGAGATTTTTGAAACTTGAGTTGTTTACATTGGTATTGCAAGCTGACTTGCACCCTCATTCATATGCTAAAACCCTAACCTCAGAGTAAATGTGTCAGGAAACAGAGCTTCTAAACAGATACTTCAGTGTAAATAGCTCACTGGGGCCCTGATGGGTAGAAATGATCTCCTTTGAAGAAGAACAGACACCAGGAATGCCAAGCTCAGATGGGGGGGGGCCTGGGAGGACAGCAAAAAGGTAACCACCTGCATGAAGACCAGGAAGACCTGCTGGAAACCTCATCTTCCAGCCCCAGAACTGAGGGGAAGTACACTGTTGTCTAAGCACGCATGTCTGTAAGGCTCTGCCTCTGCAGCTCTACCAAACTATCAAGAGACCAGAGGGATTTAATTTTCCAAAAATTACCCAAGTTTGGCTTTTAAAAGAAGTTCCAGAGTTTTTCAGCACAGCACAGTAACCACAGTGTGAAGGACTTGACCAAGGAGTGAGTGTCAAACTACAGGACAAAAGCACACAAGTTTCTCAAGTAATGAATAGTTAAGTAACAAGTTTAAATTAGTGAAGTATATTGTGTCTGGATATTATCCTTCACCTTTCCCCAAAACACTACCCAGCCTTGAGATGCTTCCTTGCTCAATTACTTTCTGTTTTCTGTCTTACGCTGATGATCTAAATAAAAGCCATATAGAGTTCTTGACTTTGGTGCTACCCACAGTGTCTCCGTAATGCTGGGTCCCCTCAGCCCATCTTTATTTTCAGACCAAGTCTTGTCTCTGAGGAATCTTTTTCTTCTCTGTGTCACCATGGTCACACACTGCAACATAGCTCACCAACAATTTCATATATATACTTTCCCAACGAAATGACATAGTGTTTAAGGAAACGTAAATGATAATTATATCAATACTATCATCATAATTTGCATACATCTATTGGTTGTCACACTCAACCCCTCTACATACATGCAATCAATACCTATGTGTCAGAACTTAGGAGGACAACGTCTATCCATTAGGCAACTCGGTGTCAATGAAAATTTAAAAATTTAAAAATTTAAAAATTGAAGCTCAAGACCAGAGATTTAGCTCAGTGTTTCCGGCACCTGTCTTGCAAGCTCAAGGGCCAGGGTTTGATTCCCCCACTAATCACGTACAATACTGGGCATGGAGGCTCACTCCAGCAGCAACCAGTACCACATACCACAGTGCCAGGCTTAGTGGCTCACCCCTGTAATCCCAGCACTGTGGAGGCAGAGGCAGAAGGATTGCTGTGATGTGAGTTTGAGGCTGAGCTCAGGGCCAGCCTGAACTACAAAGCGAGTCCCTGTCTCAAAAAAAAAAAAATTGAAGCTCAGTTGAAAATTGAAGCTCAATTGAAAATTGAGTTATACAGTAATAAAATGATAAAATTTTTGGCTAATGAATCTATTCTACTCCTAATGACTAATAATCATGCTGGGTTGGTAACAATATTATAATGAGATACAGTAGAAAAAATAAAGATAGGTAGGAAGGAGACAAAGAAAATCATAAAGTCACAATTATGCTTTTAAGTAAAACTACAGCTTCAGGGCACTATCAAAGTTATTCATGGTTACAATATATGCCAGTCACTTCCCCATTGCCAGAACTGACACAGGAGAGCAAGGCCTAGCTCTCTACTTAAAATGTGTGTTCGTGTTCTCTAAAATCGAAGGATGAATTTTAGGAATGACCAACAGAAGTTTGAGTAGGAAAATTTTATTAAGAAAGTTGATGCCTAAGAGAGACAGAAGGGGGAACTCAGAAAGGTGGGTAACCCACCCACTTCACTTTTCAGAGGGCTTTTAGGGAACAAAACCACAAAGTGAGGTGAGTTTAAGGTAGGGGCTTCCAATAAATTTAAAAGAAATGGACAAACCAAAGGAATTACAGCAGGTACAGTTGTTGAAGCAATCTTGATCAAAGGGGTACAATGAGAAATAGGCTCCCCCCCACCATCAGGAGGCTCCTCCAGGTGGGCCAGGAATCGGCTCATGATTTCACAGGGTGTAGACCACATTACTCTTGCATTCTGTATAAATGAAAAATTAAAACAACATGGATGGCACCCAAGTTTACCACCAGCTGGGGAAATAGGCTGGGTCACCTAGGTCAAGGCCTCAGGCACCTCTGAGTGCCTGCATGGCTTCACTCAGGAATTTGCCTCCCTAAGCAGTCCTGAGTGAGGAGGGCACCCTGGAAATCTCTTCCCAAAGCACAGTCTTTCAAAATGATTTGTCCTTCTGTACCCTTCAGCCAACAAATGGTGGCATCTAACCATTTCCTGAGACTCCTTTAAAGCACCTTTCCTATTGTCCTGCTGCATACTTGACTAGTTTTTTAGTAACCACACTATCCCTTGCCCTAACTTTGCAGCTATTCTATCAGCTCTGTTTTTTACTTGTGATAGGTCTGGCTAAAAGCAGCTGGCAGTACCTGTGTTCCTTTATTTAAAAAAAAAAAAAACTCAAATATTTCACACTGACTGCACAATTCTCTTCTTGGAAGGAGGAGACATTTCTCTTGACAGTATGCTCAGTGATCTAAATAATTTCTTGCCTTTCTATATTCCTTGCCTTTTGGAAAGTTATTCATCACTGGTCCTTATGTGCCAGCTCAGGTGGTAGTACTCACGCCACAGCCTGAACACTGAGCTGCTTGAAATTTCCTCCACCAAATCAATTCATCCATGGATTTTAATCTCAATATCCTCACAAAGTCTTAGGGCATTGACAAAATGTAGGCAAATTTTCTACCAGAATGAAAATATGATCCTCATTCCTCCCTGAAACCATGTGAGCCTTCTCTTTACTTTCCACATTGCTTTAATCATTCTAGTCTTCTGAGGTCTGAAGAGACTGTCTCACCAATTTTTACTTATAGTGTTCTAAGGCCACTCTAGCTCACTTCTCCAAACCTTTCTAAAGTCTTCCTGAAAATCAATTCCAAAGGCAGCTGAACCCCATGTTCGAGTATAATCACAGCAATCTCTCCTGTTACCAATTACTTGCATCAGTGGCTTTACCATTGCTTGGATAAAAATGCCCAATTCTCACAATTTAAATGAAGAAAGATATATTTTGGCTCATTCTTTCAGAAGATTCAGTCCATGGTAGGTGGCAACAAAGCAGAAACAGCATGAGGGAAGGGCCTGGCAGAGAACACCTGCTCAACCTGTGGCAAACAAGAAGCAGAGAAGAGGGGAGCCAGAGACAGGACTACATTTTTCTAGGTCCTGTACTCCAAGACTTATCTCACCCACCCACACCAACACTCCAAATAAGTAAGTTGTTTGGGAGAATTTTAGATCTAAATAATAACATGATATCTTTTCTACCTTCCAGAAAACTCACTCAGAAAATTTCCTTAACATCTTAAAGATACAACAAGCCTGTAAATTTGGCCTGAACTTTTCACCCATAAATTTAGCTTGAGCTTTTCCTCTCACAGGTTTTCATCCTCCAGGAAACATCACTATTAAGTAAGCAGCATATTTTTAAATTTCAAACATATACAAGTGGTTTGACTTTTAGCCTACTAAATGGATAACCTGACAGACATTAGGGTAAACCTCTAGTTCATTCATCCTGAAGACAACCCTAGGATCACATAGAAACCTATAACTCCAGACCATAATGAGTCCTGTGGAGGACTTGCACTCTGTTCTAAGTCTGTACTTTTAAATTCTACATAATAACCCTTTCTACACCCTCACTAAATGTCCTACAATCTACTGTCATGTAAGTCAACAATCTTACAATAATCTATAGGTAAAGGGATATCCTTCATATGAGAAACCCAAATTATAAATAGAGCAAAATAAAGAAATATAGTAGGAAGCAGGGAGATGGATCTTTCTCACATGAGAAGCTGATCAAGAGAAGGAGGGACAGGGATATGGGAAAGGAAAGTGGAGGAAAATAGGAACTAATCCTATCAGGTACATGTTCCAACTCTAAAAAAGGAACACAAATATTATATACTACAAACATATACAAGTAAAACGAAAACATACTGTGATGAAATGATTGAGGGCTTATAATGCAATCACATGTATGTAAGCATGGACAGACCTGAAAGATGACACATCATTCCCACCCTGTGGCTGAAAGCTGTTTGCCCCTGGTGTCATTCCTTGAAGTTTCCTTAGACACCAACAATGAGCAACACAGGACCTCTGGGTGCTCTTAGTAAATGTGACAGCATGAGGGAAAAACATGTAAAGTCTTTCCTACAGTACTGGGAACTGTACATTCACTTTGATTTGAAAATGGAAAATAGTGAATATACTACATCATGCAACAAGTCTGAATATGCTTTAAAATTTCATCATTATGCAGGAAAATGTTCTCTAAATAAAATGAAAGTAAATTAAAAACCTATTACAAGATATTTAAAATAAATTAAATTTGATCATTATACCCTGTAATATGTTACTGATATGAAATTGTAAAAATGTACTCAGAAAAAAAATTCAAATACTCAGGCATAAGTAGACTATTTATCAAAATAAGTGAAATAAAACACCCTTCTGACCATAATGAATAAGACATTGCAAACAGAAAAAAATCCAAGTCCAAACATGAGAAAATTCATTAGCAAGATGGGTGCAAATTTACTTTAAGTTTTTGTATAAATGTAATTCACTCCTCTCAAAACCCTTTTCTTCCTCTTCCTTCTCCACTTGCTGACAGTTCTGTGGTGTTAAAGACCTGATAGCAAACTCTCTGTGGATAGGATGAATTTCTCTAAGATCCAGGAATAAGAAAATTAGCTTAACAATGATCAAAATGCCAGCACAAGAAAAAAACTGTTTAAACTTAATTTTTAATATTTAATATTTAAAAAATAAGGCCTGGGCTGAGGAATGTAGCTCAGGGGCACCGTGCCTCCTTGGCAAGCCCCAGGTCTTGAGTTTGACTCCCAGTACTAGAAAAATAAAAACTAAAACTAAGCCTTATTTTATGTCTGGTACTGTGATACTATAGTTTGTTTTTTGGTTTTTGTTTTGTTTTTTTTTTAACTTTTTTGTAAACCAAAACCCTACACGGTGAGTGGAACACTGCCCACGTTTTCCCGAAGAGGCTGGATGGAGGAGTGTGGAGAGATGGGTGAGTGCTAGTCTGCTGCTGCGTGGCCGGGCCAGTGCTGCTGCCTGTCACCAAAACAGGTGTCGGGAAGATGCCCCGGGATCAGAGGTGAGGATGTCACTGGTCTAGGAGTAAAATTAAATTGCAGCTTTTAGTAAAATGCAGCTCAGAAAAAAAAAAATCACTTCTCCACCTTAAACTGAAAATCACAGACAGAAGAGCCCCAAGAGCATATTTCTTAAAGACAAAATTTGAGCGACAGGGATAAAGTGAGTTCTGCACTTGAACACACCTGGGTGGAGATCAGATTGTACTGGCACAGGACAACTGGGCCAGGGGCCACTAGCCACCAGATGGGGACAGTAGAGCCCCGGCCCAGAGATGGGATCCATGGTCCCCAAGAGATAAAATGGTTCCATGAAGGCAAAATGAAAGCCATAGCAAGGTTATGAAGAAGCCGCTCGTCCACACAGGGAAAAGAACAGGGGCCCCATCAGCATTGCTACTGCTAAGGTATCAGCCAGGAGCTCAAGCTAATCTTCCAAGGAAAGACTTATCCATCTGCCTCCGCCTGAGCAGCTCCAGAAACCAAGGACTCAGTGCTGGCAGGTGAAGGGCGTGGGCAGATGTGCGCAAACACATCTTCAGAAATGCACCCCAGAACTGGTGGGCGAGGCTGCAGAAAGGGACCGGCCAGGCCAGGAGCTGTTACAATGTGTGCTGCAGCTCCAGGGGGTTTAAACCCTGGCTTATGATTGGACATATTTCTAATGGAACATATGGTAAGGGAATATGTTGCATAAGTCTTTCAACAGCTCTCCAAAGGCAGTGAATTGGCAGGAAGTCGTTTAGAAATAATAAACTCAAAGTAACACTGCCTTGGCCTCTCAAACTGATCTCAGCTTTAAAGAGGTCTTCCTCCTCTCTCCTCATCAGTAATGAGGGGAAGCCAGGGGGCCCTACCCCACCCTACTTGGGCAGAATTGCTGCAAGTATAGAAAAGAAGGAAGAAATGTAGGGAATATGGAAAACCCACCAGTGTCGGGAACCACGGACAATTTATTCAAGTTTAAAATTTACTTACTGGGATTTACATACTTGGACTTGAGGATGTCTGCCCTGCCCTGCAGGATCAACTACTGGGATCATGGGGGACATCTGCCTCACTCTGTAAAATCTCAAACTACGAGGATTACTGCACTAAGATTATTGGCCTTGGGATTTACTGGGATTTACTGGGATTAAGGATATCTGCCTTGCCTTATGTAATCTTCAACTACGGGGATTATTGTGAGACCGCCCTGTTTTATGCATGCTGGGATTATAGGTTGAAGGCTTGTTACCAAACAAAGGTGCAGGCGAACTCGGGTTATGGGCTCTTCTGCCTCCTGCTTCTGCCACTGCAGTATCTGGCCTTTGGCTGCTGCTGCTGAGAATAGCAAGAGTCAAACCCAGACTCAGCCTTTTTCCTCAAGGTTCTGACTTTGTTGTTAATCCTTTAATTGTGGGACTATGGAGGGGGGGCAGGGTTGGAGTTCACCACAAGGATTCTGGCTGTACCCGCTTCACCAGACTCACACACACCAGAAACAGCACTTAGAGAAGAACAAAAACAGCAGCCAAAGTGTCATTTTTCTCAAGAAAGCACACACATCAAAAGTAAGTCTCTTTCCAACAAGATCTAAAATTTTAAATACTTTAAAGTATTTTAAAGATGAAAAGCAAGGTAGCACAGACTAGGAAATAAACAAAGGAGAAATAGAAAAACATTCCACAAAATAAATATTTAAAGAAGTAATTGAAGAATAAACTGATTGGAACAGTTAGCTTTTTAAAAGGCTCGAGAAAAATGTCTGCTATAAAGTATAAATGAATTATAAAATATTTCAAAATTAAAGATGAGGTGAACTTTCTAGATGACAAAGTATCTTTTAAAAAATCCAATTGTATTCATAGAATAGTTAAAAATAAAAATAGAGAAGAAAATGTATTGCAACAGGCAATAAAATACAACTTAAAAAAAAGCATTGAGTTTGTATGAAGAAAGTACAGACATGCAGGAAACAGTGATACAAAATTATCAACATCTAGACAGATCTTGACACTCTAGCTTTGTTACGACTTGTATCTATATGTTCCTCAAAGGCTCACCTGCATGTATGTGGAGCTTTTTGGAAATGGCTGAACCATGGATGTGTGAACATGGATTAAGGACACATGGTAACTAACTTAGTCTACTGATGGGTTTAGCATAGTTCTGGGTGTGGCTGAATGGATTTACTGAATATAGTTCTATCCTGGGTGTGGATGGCACTGACCAATAGGCTTGCAACATGGATGAAATACAAAGCGACAGAAGGAAGGCAAGCTCCCTGCTTTCTTGCCTCCTACCTACCCTGCCATGGGCTGTTTCTCCTCTACCTGGCCTTGGAGCCAGCTGACTGTGGAATGAAACATCTACAATAATATAACCCTTTCCTCTTTTAACTTTGGGTGTCAGGTATTTTGTTCTAACAAACTAAAATAGTAACTAAGACTGACTTAAAGGAATGGCCAAGGTATGACCAGGGATATAGCTCAGTGGTGCCATGCCTACCTGGCAAGTACACGGTCCAAGATCAATTCTCAGTACCACAAAAAAAAAAAAAAAAGACCAAGAAACTCTACCTTGACAGGATATAGTTCATTTTAGTCACTAGGTCTCCATCCTGAAAAACTCATAAAAGAAAATTTGATGTTTGCTTCAAACCTGGGAATCACTTTCCAATGTCTAACATGCTGTAAAAGTCAGAGCATGCAGACAGGAAATAAGATTTTAGTATTAAATTATTTTATCACAACATATATTACCTGTACATATTATTAAATTGTAGCATTTAATCACATTGCACATGAATTTGTTGAACACGTTTTTTCCACTTAGTGTGATTGTGTGTATAAACACTGCACGAGACAGTGAAAGTAGAGCAGTGTCCTCCCAAGCCGCAATGACCAGATACCCAGGGCCCTGGCATCTGTTGGGTGAACATCAGCCCAGGACCAGGTCTGGGAGCTGGACTGTCTTGCCCCCTTGGAAGATCAGCATCTGTCTCCTGTCCCTGAGGCCCTGGTTCCCAGATGCCAGTGTTTCTTCATTTCTCAGCTATTTTTATCTAATTCAGAAGCTACTGCCAGTCTATGGCTAAACTATGTAATGTTTTCTCCATCTATCCTTTATATAATTTATGTCTGAACATAATATTTATGAAAGTTATCAAGGCCAAATCCCAGGCCTGTATTGCTTTTTAAGAACTAATTATAAATGCAAATATGTCTGCTTAGATAGCTTTCTACTTTTCAACTACAGGTGCAATGCATTTGACACAAAAAGTAGAAAAATGTACTTTTACGAAAGCTCAAAATCAAACTAGAAAATTCTTCTGAAATTACATTAATACTGGAAATGAAAAAGATACTTCATATTCTTTATTATCAAGAGCCAAAATATACAAATCTCTAGTAATACTCATTAATTTAAGAAATAATCCAAAACCAAGGAAAATTGAGGTAAATAGCTATTCAAAGCAAAAATATTATTTTAATTCATCTTAACTGATCCACAGAAACATAATTTGTATGAATGTGGTGTCTTGTAATGTTTGTACTGTATACACCATGTAATGTTTGAATCAAGTATAACTTTTCTCTTCAGGCACTTACTATTTTTTATGATGCAACTATTGAAATTCTTCCAGCTTTGGAATGTACAGGCATGTTTCCATTATGTCTGACCCTCCTGCTCCTACCTACCTGTGCCCGAGCACCTGAGGTTCAGCACCCCCACACCCCCTGCTCTCCTAGTCTCTGATCCCTCCATTTTCTTCTCAGCTCCTAGAACCCTGTCCTCTGCCATGAGAGAGACAGCTTGCAGTTTGAGCCTCACCAAGTAAACTGGCTGCTGAAATGAAAGCACTGTCTTGGAAGGAATCTAACAGAACCCAGAGCCTTTACAACAAAATATTCACAATACTCAGAACACAATTCAAAGTAACTTAGTGTATGAACAAGCAAGGAAATATGCTCCTTTCTCAGAGGAAAATCCACTACCCATCTTTAAAATATTGTCTTCAGAAACAATTGTTTCCTGCGCAATTAAATAAAAACATATATTTTAGATATCCACTGGAAAGCATGTTCATTGTCTTCACAAGATGTCAAGAAACATGTATCTCTTCATGACTAAAAAGCTCCAAGCATGTGCATGTATGTGCCAGTGTGCATCACACATACTTGTACACTACCAAGTAAAATATAGACTGGGTTTCTGAGAATAACCTATATTTCAACCACAGTAAAAGGCCAACCAAGCCTTCCGGGCCCTTATTAATGTAGATCTTCATCCACCTTTGAATTCTTGTTCCTTCATTCTAGACAGTGTTGACCTTCTTGAACCACATGAGGTTACTTCATGGCAAGGGGTGCTGGTCTCACTGCAGACAATGGCTGAGAATGACTCTTCCTCCTTCCAAGTAAGGAGGTCCACTGAAAATCCCCCTTAAGTTACTAACTAATAAGGCAGGTGCTTCCGTGTCACACCATGCAGTATAACTGATGCCAACTCTGAAGGAGTTACTGGCACAAGGATTCCTGCAGTCTACACACAGTCTTCACACAAGGACATGGATTCCTTTGGAACCACTCCAGATGGACACCAGCACATTTTGCAATATATGTAGGAAAGGGAAGGGTAAGGGGAGGGGAGAAGTTTCTATACACCAAGGATACAGAGCAAGATTACCATTCCATTTCCAGCAACAGTGCCAAGGTCATAGCCAATTTTAAAACAGTAATACCTTCGAGCTACGTACATAGCTGTTTATGCTTTGAAAAATGACACCCAGGAAAAACAACGGGCTTAATGATTTGTTTAACAAAAGAGTCAATTATTCAATTGTGCTGGGACTGTGCTCTAAAGCAGGATAAGCACATGAGGGCTGTAACAGCATTTGTCCAGGAGACCAAGAACTGTGTGGTCTCACAACTGAGGAATGCCTGCTTTTTAAAGCACAAAAAAATGAGAGAACAGGTTTAGTGACACTAATTCTTCACACTGATGAAAATTTTGCATTTCACACATGCCTCCCCAGGCATGTACAATAAGGATATATGCTGGAAAATATTTATATTCACAAACCCATCTTTTTAAATGAATATAAAAGAATAAACCTAGTGATTTTATATGTAATATAAATTTTTTATAAATATCATTCTGTCATAAATTTTATATAGTAAATAAAACAATTAATATATAGCCTGTATTTAATTTCTTTATTGCTACTACAGTAATTCCTATTGCTATATTCCTGTTATTAATATGTAATAAATTTCCACAAATTCATTCAAAGTTTAAAAGCAATCTAAGCTTTGAGAGAGCACTTACATTCTACTCACCATTTTTCAGAGTAGGATATTCATTTTTCTCTGAATGTTTATTTGTGTCATATCTTATTTATATAATAAAAGAGACAAGCTACCTCTGGTAATTATTTTTGAAAAAATAACACATAAAACTACAAATTAAGTTGGGCAGGGTGGCTCACTCTTGTAACCCCAGCCTTCTGGAAGCTGAGGCAGGAGGATTACCTTGAGCTCAAGGCCAGCCTGCCCCCAGCAAGGGCTCAGCTACTTCGCTGTGTTCCACCAAAGTCTCACACATGAAGATTGCTCCTCAGGTTAATGCAACACCCTTGGTCTATTCCAGAGGCATTAAAGAAGAGAAACAGAATAAAGAATTGTCTTCTCTATCATATTCAAGGAAGTCCTAAGGAAATGGGGCCTAAGGAAGGTACAACCTTAGCATCCACACAGAACACATATCTTGCACATCTGCTGTTTGTGGCCTCTGGGCCGGATCAGGGAGCACATTTAGTAAAGTTTAAGTTTATCCTTGTTAATTAATAGTGCAAGTCCAACCGTGTGAATCTTCTGCATATCTGTACCTGCGTAAATGTCTCCAGGATTACAGGGAGTAAAACTGACACACCCTAGATAGCTCTCGGGAGCTCTCCATGGGCCCCACCTCCCAGGGCTGACCTTTATTATTTCCAGTACGTTAGACACAGCCTGCCTGTTTCTGGGCTGCCTACGAATGGGACTGTGCAATGGACACTCTAGTGCCTGGTGTCTTTCATACATTTCCATACATGTTCATGTTGTTGTGTCTAAAGTAGTCTAATTTTGTGCTTCATTGCTGCACAGTTTCCCATTATATGGCTATGCCACACTTAATCTATTTTACCATCAAAGTGGCAGAAATTTGGATTGTTTCCTGTTTGGATAATTATAAATAAAGCCACTGTGCATATTCTTATAAGTCTCATTCATATACTTTAGTTTTACTGTCTCAGTAATGACAAGAAAGTTATGCAGGTCTACTTTTAAAATATCATTTATTCTACCCTTCCTTGGAAGAGTAGATCTCAACCAGGGTAAGATAATGTGTTAAAAATTAAAGTTATTATCTAATCCATTTGAATCTCAAGGACATCTGCTTCATAGCTAAAAGATACCAGGGTGATGGATGCTCTCCTCCTTCCCTCCTTCTCTCTGCTCCTTTCTCTCTTTTTGTTCTTCTTCTCATCCTCTCCCTTCTTTCTTTCCTTCTTCCTCCATTTAAGAGTGAGCCTCAGAGATCCTTCCTTTGCTCCTAACAACTTTGGCTTTTATCTCTTCAAAACAAGAGCATCCTTTACATAGTCACAGCGCAGTTATAGATTTCAGACAACTTGACACCATTTTCTCCTATGCAGTCTCCCTTCCGATGTCACTGGTCACCCCAAGACCAGGACCACCACGCATTAAACCCTGATTCCCAGGACACAGTCCAGCAGTGTGCAGCTCCACAGCCTTCCTTTGGTCTCTGGACTCTGGCTCTTTGGAGAGTGCAAGCTCGCTGCATTTTGCAATACTCCCCTTGGGTTTCTCTGGTTTGTCTCACAATTCAATTTGAATTACACATTTTGGTCAAGAATACTTCAACTGTAATATAATATCTTTCCCAAGCAATTATATAAGTGGTGTCTGTTATCACTAACACTATTAATGTCACTTTTGGTCCCTTGGTTAAAAAGGTGTCTTATTTTTTTTAAGTGTCTTATAAGTAATTCTTAATATATTGTCATAAAATGCAACAATACATTCTTTTAATGACAGAACAGAATTTCTGTGCTGCACAAATACTTCATGTAGATACTAAGTCCTTTCATTACAGAAGTTGAAATAGTAATAACAAGTAAATTTAAAAATCATATTTCTTAAATCACTGTTAACATTCAGATGTAGATGTATATACTATAGGATTTGTTTTCCTTACATGATAGGATCTCATGTTGTGAATCAAGTTTTCTTAACCTGTATAATGAACATACCTCCTACATAATAATTAAGCACCTGTAGTATCTATAGGAGACAAGAAAAACATGTAAAAGGAGTTTAAGCCTGACTCTGAGTGATACAGGGACAAATCTATCTGAGTTTTACTGCTGTGTGCCCAGACTGCTGCTCACAACTCTTTCCTCTTCCACCTGGGATCTGACCAGGTCCAGGTGAAATCTCCCACTTCCCTTGAGGACTCTGAAGATTCTGTGGTCAGTAAGAACAGTAAGAAAGATGGCAACAAGACAGAGAAAGGCGAGCGTGATATTGGCTAAATGGCATGAAAGTGCACACCAGAGGAAAAGTACTTTTCCTTCATAATGACAAACATGGGTCATCCTTGGTGATGTGTCACTATGCATTTATGCATTCATGTGTATGTGTGTGTGTACCTGCACATGCACCAGTCCATCCTACTTTTCTTCCTGTGGGATAACCTCTGGAGATCATCAGTCTCCCATGTACTGATTCAAGACAGTACAGAAGCTCACACGCTTCAGAGAGGTCACACTGTCCACAGAGCACACAGAGCCCCTTAGCTACAGCTCAGCTTTCCACTGTTCCTCGTACAGGATCAGCGGATCCAGTGGTATCAAATGGGAAATTCAGGAACAAGGCATTTCTGCTTTCAGCGCTGTGTAGTGCTGAGGGAGGGGTCCAGTGCAGCCTGGTGAAGTCCTACTCCAGCCCTCCTGGGGACGAATTCCACTCTGTTGAGGTTTCCACACTGTATGTGCCCACTGTTCTTGAGCAGTCACAAGGCCGTCAGATCATCCATCACAGAAGCACAGTGCTCGAGTTTAACTGACCTGATTTTACTTAGCAGTGTTACCAACGCACACTAGTAGTGACAGTGGTGGCTTTGACATACCTTAGACACCAGAGTGCTTCCTCAGCTGAAAATGGGAATGTTCTTGACTTCTTGGGAGAAAGCTGTAATAGAGGGTTTGCTGCTACCTGCTGTTCCAACCTGTGCTGGGAGACTTGGGGCCTTAACATTACGGATGGGGAGAGGATGTGTTTATGTAGTTTGGCGGGAAAGATGACAAGTCTTAGCAGTTACTGGATCCCTGGGTGAACCTGCTTAATAATCTTACACCAAGAGCCTGGTTCCCAGGAAACCAAAACAAAATCAGACAAGAAATCTCCAGACCAAGGCAGTGGAGGACAGAGGTGATCCCAGTAGGGTAGAGGAGAACCAGCCAACATGCTGGGAGTATTTCTTCAGAAATATAGCATTTTTAAAGGAAAATTGTTTCAGGAAGAAAACATTATAGTAAAAAAGAAACACACAAGCCATCTGGTCCACCCTAGACTCCCCAAGGAAACTGGGAATAACTCAAGCCTCTTACAACAAGCGTGGTGGGGCGCCAGTGAACTACACTGATCTGAGAGCATTCCCACCTTGTTGACGTGCAGCTAAAGCTTGAATCGTAAGGCACAAGAGCACCGAAGCAGTGTTGGAGTAGAAGGAAAGAAGTGGGCGTTTCAACTGCTGTTCTTTCACCTGTTTACTATGTGCATGTTGGGAGAAATGATCTCTCTATTCTTCAGTTTTTCTATCTACAAAACAGACATAAAGCAAGCCACCTGTCTCATCCAACATGCAAAACTACACAAACATAAAATTGGCAAGTAGAAAACTGAAGCCTCTTCAGAATGAGAGGTGGCATTTAGAATAAGCAACACAGGAATCAGGACTCTGTCTCAGTGCCTGGGTCCCTGGGTTGTAAAGTACATATCTTCTCAGCAGCTACAACCTACCCCACTCAACACAAAGGCATATCCGAGGCAGAAATGCTATGCAGCCTTTGGCCTCCTGCCTCAGACTGAACCACGATGAGTTCTCTCATCTCCTGTTCAAGAAAGCAAGACAGGGACCTTCCCAGCCTTAGCTTCTTCCCTTCTCACCAGTAACGATACTAGTCACAGTGATCCCCAGGTGTGTCACTCCAGCTCAGCCACCAAAACTTCATTCCTTACTGTGGCACCTGCACCTGGAGTAGTGCTGCTGCTGCTGTTGACAATGATGATGATGACAATGACGATGATGTCAATGACAATGACTATGATGGAGATGAACGGAACCACTGCTGCTGAGCTCTGAGCTGCACCTCACTTTAGCTCTTCCAAGCCTCACATGGACTCTACATGTGGATGTACGATGTTCTTCATTTTCCCAACGAGGAAACTGCAGCACAATGATGATGACCTAAACAGCTTTCCAAAGGTGAGTGCTTAGCAAGTATGGAGCCCAGGTTTCTGACTGGACAACCTGAGACTCGATCTCACCTCCTAGGCTGCACTGTATAGTCTGGATGACTTCTTTCACTATTATTATTCTCTCAGGAAGCTTTCACACCAAGGCTAGGATACTGTAAGTACTTTTCTCTTGCCCATAGAGTACAGTTCCAAACCCTTTAGGACTCCACCATAGGTGCAGTCTTGCCTGAGCCCTGTGGTCTAATTTACAGATGACCTCCTCATGTGATGCTTCCATTTCTCTGAGCACCACAGCATGCTATCTGGCCTCTACACTTCCTAGGTCCATCTACCACGCCCTCCTCCATCACCAGGTTTGCTTGGGCTCTTTCTGATTGATTTTCAAGTATACTTCAGGATGCGCTTCCCCTGAGAAGTGTTCTCTGTTTTCTCCTAAGACCACTTGCTGCCCACAAATTCCCATGGATTCTGTTGGCCTTGTCTTCCCTCCTCCCCCCACCCATCACAGCTGCCATCTAAAAGGCTCAAGGTAAGTAGAAAGATCTCTCTTGTTCACGACACAGTTCTAGAAATGACCTTATTCTAGAGATTAGACGTTGAGTGGCTGGCAGACATCCTGACATGGGCAGAAACTACTGAGTCTGGCCTGCTCTTAAGAATGGCTCCTTCCTATCTGAACATGCAGATATTTGTTCCCCTGGGCACAGTCAGTTCCCGTTGGCTACAGACTCCCTTCCTCCAGGTGCGCACACACAGCTGGCACACAGCCACTATTGCTTCAGTTGCTATTTAAAGGACCTCTCTGGCAGGCGGACTTTGGGGTCTTGCCCATGGAGAGGACACGCTGCCAGGACCTTTATCACTGGACCCCTGGGAGTCATGTAACAGGACTCCAGGCACTGGAACTGAAGTTTGAGGTGTTGTGGCTCTTCCAGTCTGATGATGCAACTACCTTTCTGTACCTTCTCTTGCTTCTGTGTGGATCGTGGACATGCCAATTAATAGTTTATTGAACTTTATTTTATTGCTTTTACCTTAGAGTTAAAGGCTTTTATTATTTGCAAATCTGGATGTCTAAATTGAGCAGTACCAACTCTGTAAGATTACACTGCCAATTAACTGAAAGCTCTCTGATGGCAAAAGCCGCATTATCATTTAATTGTATATCCTGGGCGATTGGGGTTCATCTTCTCAATTCGGGCTTTTTAACATGAGGCCACTGTAGGAACTACATTGGCTCCCACGTTATGCCCTCATCTTATATATTTGGAGTTGTACTTTCTTGGATGAGTGGAGAACTGTGTTCTGTGACTTGCCATTAAGTAAGGGTGTTTTGTGGGTAAACTGAGCTCCTGTAAGAATCCTTCTCCAATACCTGTGTCCTGGAAAAACTCACACCCTCCCGATCGCTAGGGTCTTCTCTCCCTACGGCACTGACATTTCTACTCACATGTGGCCAGCTGGTTATGCTTTCTGATTCCACGTTATTTCCATTAAGGAACAAAAGGCTATAATCAACAAATCTAAACCATAAAAATTCCTATATCAGTTAGTTAGTCTGTGCCTGGCTAGGAAGCAAAGTCCTTGGAGTCCCTCAAGCATTGGGACTACAGGGTAGTGTATGGTGGGGTGTGTATGGTGGGCAGAGGCGGGTGTATGAGGCTGCAAGAGTTGGCCTTGTCACTCACCACTGCAGTTCCACGCGGGCTCTGATGGTCACAGATGCAGACAAGCACGGCAAGGGTGGTGTCCAGTCTGTGGCAATGTCCTCTCCCAGGGCAGCAGGCCTGGGCCATGCCCACACCCTTATTATGGCTGAGGCTGAGGAAGGCTAAGATGTCTGCTTACTTTCTTCTCACATAGGTCCTGGTCATCAGAAAGAGAAAAATAAAGTGTTAAAAATCCTTGTGGCTGATTTCTAAAAGAGCAAAGGGAACTGGTGCCCGCCCACAATGGCTGAGTTGCTTTCCATCCTCCGTCCTAGAGTTACCTTCCTCCCTGCTGCACTTCCAAAGGAGTTATTACTTTTTTTTAATGCCAAAATTGTTTGGACCAAGTGTTTCATTAAAAGGACAAGCTTGAGCAAGTCCTCAGCACAGGGCTTCATCTCTACAAACCAGAAAGTTAATGTGCGCTGGGATCTCCTTGCCCTTTGTGTCCAACTGAAGGGCAAGAGTACATTAGCATTTCTCAGCTTCATCAGGGAGGGGTGTACAAGAACTGCAAGGAAATAAGGGAAGCAAGTCGTGCCCTTCTCAGGCAATTTGGGGAGGGTCCCTGAGCCAGCGTCCTATTCAGCCTGGCACTCAGCAGTCTTCAAACACCTGTGAAAATTCTGAATAATAATAAAAGTGTCAAAGAAATCCCAGAATGGATCAGAGGCCAAAGCCCACAAAACTCAAGCTGTCTTTAATAACTCAAGGCCTTCCTTCCTACCCACCTGATGGTCATCTCCAACTAGGTGTTAAATTTATCATGACACAAAGGAAACTTCTTATCTTCTTTCCCAGGGTGACCTTCCCTCTCCTCTTCTCCACCTCCATATGTCTCCATGGGACAGAATTAATTAGCTCATCCCCTGCCTACCTCCATACTTCCCTAATGCACTAACACTTTGCTCTCCTGATCACCTTGCTGCACGGAAGCGAGGAGAGCTCCGGACTCCAGCCAACTTCTCCAGGCATAACAGGGATCCTCCCACAGCAGACCCACACTCCTGCTCACAAGCTCAGTATCTCCCACAGCTCTGAACCACAGATAACATTTTAAAATAAGAACAGCTAAGATACAGTCAAAATTATGCCACAGACTCTATTCTAAGCAAGGTCCATGTGCTAGCACAGCTGCTGCGTGACAGTCCCAGGAACAGCCACACCTCGTCAGTTTGACACACAAAGAACTGAACCCAGGAGGGTCATTGAGGTTCTCACATTCCACTTCCTCCACCTCTGGGGAGAGATGAGACTCAATCTGGCCCTGGCTGCAGCTCTCTGCAGCACTCACGGTACTATGTCCTGTGTCTTCTCTTGGCTCTCCTGTGGTTAGACATTTTCATTTCCTCCCTGTCTGCCTGTCCATCTGCCCATCCCTCCCCACACCTCCTCTCAGAGCACAGAGCTGTGTTCTGTGCCTGCTGCTGATTGGCCAACTGTTCTTGAGTTGAGAGACTTCTTCTTTCTCTCTTTCTTCTTTATTTTTTGATTTTCATTTATATTAGTTTATTTTTCTATTTTAATTTTATTATCAATGCTTATTTATTTTATAAAATATCAGGCTTTACTTTTTATTTCTTTTCCTCATAGATGAGGTAAGACATCCCAGACTGAGACTAAACCCAGCTGAGGGCCTTACACTTGTCCCAGCAGGGATGGACTCTCATACAGTAGTGGACCAGGAGGCCACACAGCAGCCCTCCTGTACTCTTATGTCCTTCTCTATCACTCTAGCAGGCTCACAGGACAAGTCCAGGGAGGCAGGCATCCTCAGAGTATTCCCCATCCTGGAGGAACACAGGACTATTGAATTACAGTTTGTTTCAGGCAACATAGCAAACATGGCATTGTAGAGAATTTTGTGATTATTAAATACACAGAAATGTGGGAACAGTTAAAGGAAACCCAAGCAAAAGTTTTAAACTCTGAACCAAACGAGAAATTAAAATTAATCCCCAAGAGCTAAAGTAATGAGAAGAGTAGGCAGATGGAACTCTTTAAGAGGCCCCACAAAGCTCCAAGCACTTTAAGCATGTGAATTCATGTTAGATTTTACCAGACAGAACAGGCATACAGGACATGGTACTGGGGCAAGGAAAGGCAAGACTGACAGCACAAACATTTGCATGTAGTTCGTCCCTCAAAGGGCAGAAACTTCAATGATTACATAAGAGGCAGCAAAAATTCAGCCAACTCTGAAAGGGACTCGTCTCTCATGCTCAGGGCTCAGTGACTCCAGCTCTACCCTCAGCAGTGTCTGAAGCTCAAATTCACATCTTCTGACTGAATTAGGAAACACAATGTAAACCAATTATAAATTATAGGAAGCGACCTAAGTGAGGCATGGTGACTGGCAAAGCAAACTGTCTTAGGAATTTGACCAAAATAAATTCTGTGTGCAGAATTATGAAATACTGTGTACAACCAAAGACCAAAAGAATAAGAGGCAAGGAAACCCCCCCAAAAAAACACCTTTTATAAGGAATTGCATAAGAACTGGAAATAAATGTGAATGAAATTTAAAAGGATAAACCAGAGAATTGATAATTTAACCCAAAAGCAAAACACTGCCTAAGAAAAGCAGATAGGTTTTCTAAACACGAAAAGAGTGTAATAAATGAAACCTAAAACACTGGCTAAGTAAATTACATGGCAGATTACAAATTACATGGGCAAAGCAGCAATTCTCTTAAATGGTAAAATATGTATTTGAAAGCTAGAGAAATTAAATGTACATACATATCTACATATATATGAAGGAGAAGCTAGGAGATATGGTGGATAGTATGATAAGGTAGGATATATGTTTCAAAAGAGAAGAAATTAAATGTGGAAGGGAAAATACTTTAAAATATATTAGTGACAATAAAAATTTATTAACATTTGTAAGTAATCTTTATAATTATGGTGAAGCTTAATCCCAGGCTTAAAATATTTAAAAATAAATGCTTTATGCAGAAAGAATAGGATTAGTGAACATTCTAGGACTTGGAGAAAGTCAAGTAATCTTAGATTAGTAAGACTGATATTCATACACAAATAAATCAAAGTATTAGCATATTATAATAAAACTGCTCAAAGACATTATATTCTACACAAATGTACTAATAAACTAAATAATAACAATGTAAAAGGAAGAGACTCAAGCCATCCATGAGCACCGACTCACATGCAAAGTAGAAGAATGAGAGCAGAAGCTAGATTCTACATTCTAGATACATTCTAGAAGCCAGCGAGGGTGGGTAACAAAGCATCCAGTGTGCTAAAAAAAAATGTGCATCAGCCTAATACTCAGCAGCTCAGTAGTGTCCCAAGATTGCTGGTGCATTCTATTGCCAGGCAAAAGGTGAACATCACTAATGATTGTCCTTATAAAGAAAGTCAAAAGAGGAATGGCAGAAACAAGGAATAATGTCCACAACAAAAACCTAAAATACACAAAGAAATAGTGAGCAAGGAATGATTCAGCATTTGAGTAGCTCTTAATAAACAACTATTTCATAAGAAGAAATATACAGTAATAGATTTAGCAGGAAAAGAAGCCTGCTTATCAACTACAGCAGAAAGTGTGTGCATATGAGTGACAGAGAGAAAGAGAGAGAGAGAGAGAAGGTGGCAGACAGAAGACACAGACTTAATATTGTGAGTCACATATAATTGGCACAGAATCAATATCTGGTCTATGTTTTAAAAATATACAACAAATGGAAGTAGAATCCAGCTAGTAAGAAACAGTAAAATTAATGGAGGAGATAAAGTAAAAACATCTATTTAAAAATGTAAAATTTCTCAATCTTGCAAATAATCAGAGAAGTTAAATCAAAATTCAAGAAGAGTCAACATCATGCCCATCAAAGGGTGATGGGGCTGGTCCAGCTGTGAAGAAAAAGAGCTCATAAGCAGCCAGCGATGGAACAGACAGACACAAAAAGGTGCAGAGGTGTTTTATCTGCAAACATTGGAGTCAGCAGTGGACGTGCCTCTAACTTAACTATTCCAACAGTGAGTGGACCAAATACACATGCATAAATGGACAGAGGGATGTGGAATCATAAAAGGATCGCTGCATGTAATTCTAAAACAACAAAAACAGCATACAATTCCAATCATTGTGTGCAATGAATATCCTAAGCAGTGAAAGGAGAACACAAACATGTTAGGACAAATGTGTCAGCAAGAGTGAATGGGCCCCACAAATAAAATGGGAAGGGAATAATGTGAGTTTAAAAGTAGAGTTTGGTTGTATTCAGAAGATTAAGTGTATCTATGAACACCTTCACTTAATATTGTTCCTTTGTTTTTTAGGAAAAAAATATATAAAAAGACCCAAGTGTGATGGCACACACCCACCATTCCAACACTCTGGAGGCCAAGGCAGGAGGAATCACCACAAGTTCAAGGGCAACCTGGATTACCCAGAAGAACTTGTCTCAAAACACAAAACAAAATTAAATACAAATCAAAAGAAAGGATGATGCCCAAAGGCTGGTAGGCATGAGGTGTCTCTATCAGATACCAGTCAGGCCCATTTAGAAGAAATTCTAAATCTAAAGATGCCCTATCTTCTTCCTTGTTGCAAGGTCCCCATGGGTACTGCAGTTTCTGAGAAGGGACAGTGTCCACTTTGGGTAACTCCCAGCTCACCCAGCGGTTACTTGTGGTGGTTTTGCAGGATACAGGCATAGTGAGAATTGGTTGAGTAAGTATTTAATGTCTGGGAAGAGGCTTGCTATTATGATTGTTGTTATTTTTGCATTTTTAGCATTATTCATAATTGTTAAATCTTGAACATTTCCCTTTAAGGTGAAGGATGGAGAAAGATATCTGGTCTCACCAGTTCTACCCAAAATGTACCATGAGTACAACTTAGCGTGACGGAGAGAGGAGTTGGTTGGGTGAGGAAGGAAGAGAGGAAGTGAATGAGATGAAGGGACACAGAAAAAACAAAAGGCGAGGGCCTGGGATTTAGCTCACTGGTTCTTGCACCTGCCTTGCAACTGCAAGGTCTGGAGTTCAATTCCCCAGTAACCACATAAAACAATGCCAGGCACGGAAACTCAAGCCCATGAACAATCAGTAACACATACCATAATGCCCGGAGTGGTGGCTCATGCTTGTAATCCCAGCACTCAAGAGGCAGAGGCAGGAGGATTGCTGCGAGTTCGAGGCTTATCTGGGCTACACAGTGAGCTCAGGGCTAGCCTGAACCACAAAGTGAGACTCTGTTTCAAGAAGAAGAAGAAGGAGGAGAAGGAGAAGAAGAAGAAAGAAGGTGGCAAGAATGAGGTTGGTACACACAGAATTTTGAAGAAGTTCGGTGTATGTAAAAAATATACAAACACTGGAAATTTACACTTATAAACACATTTTTTTTTTTAGACAGGGTCTTGCTTTTTTGTGGTTCAGGCTGGCCCTGAGCTCAGCCTCAAACTCACATCACAGCAATCCTCCTGCCTCTGCCTCCAGAGTCCTGGGATTACAGGTGTGAGCCACTACACCCGGCACTGTGGTATGTGGTACTGGTTGCTGCTGGGGGTGAGTCTCCATGCCCAGTATTGTATATGGTTAGTGGGGAATCGAACCCGGGTCCCTGAGCCTGCGAGGCAGGTGCCAGAACCACTGAGCTAACTCCCTAGCCCTATAAACACATTTTTGCAAACACTTTAAAACACATTTTTACATACAAACACTAATAATTTATTTATGTCATAGGTTACGATATTAACACATCAGATGCTGTTCTGCTATTATAAATAAAAAATTAGAAATTGGCCTGGAATATATTTAATAAAAAGATATCCAAGATTTCTAGAAAACATTGCTATTAGAAACCATTTTAAAATTCAGATAAATGAGGGCAGAGACCATATTTGTGCATTGGAAACTTAGGGTCATAAAGTGTTGGGAACAATTCTATTTGAGAGAAATTGCACAATCAGACTATTCCTGACTGCAGATGGACTTGGGGACTTAACTCCTGTCTTCACCTCTGGTAGCAAGAGGGACTCTGGTGGTCCTACATGCTATGATGCTTCAGGGCACAGCTACACCAGGATCTACATAACTTCTCAAGAACATTGCTGACATCTGCCCCACCTTATGGGATCTTCATCTACATAATTCTTCAAAGACTATTGCCTGTGTCTTCCATGTCTTCCGGGTCTTTTGAGTGCTTGGTTACATGACATATATGAAATGAAAGGTGTGACAAGCTCAGGTCTGTGGTCTTTGCTTCCCAGAGTAGCATGGGTTAGGCCCAAGCTCAGCTTCTTCTCTAAGTCTTATTAGTGTCTCTTTATTATTTCATGAAACTCACAGGAGACTAGAATTTACTGCAAAGATTCTAGTTACATTCCCTTCCCTTGTTTCCCACAGCAAAACATTGGCCTCCTTCATGTCCTCCAGCTTCCCACTGACAGGACCCCCGAGTCACAGACTGACTCCTAAGGAGTTGGGGTGCCAGCCCATGATCCAATCATAGTTACCCTGGGCCTTGCTGGATAATCGTAGTGGAGCCTGAGTTGGAGTGAGCTGCTCACCTCATGGCCAGGGAAGGGTGGGGGAGGGGAGGGCTGGGTCCCACAGTCCCTCCAGGGACAGTCGCCACCAGAGACCTGATGATCTCCCACCAGGAGTGAGGGACATCCCCAAGGCCCTATCACCTCCCACTGGCAGCAGGCACTGGGGACCGAGCCTTTAGAGATATTTAAGATCCAAACCACAACATCCTCCAAACTGACCGGCAGGTGCAACACAACTCATCAAAATTACATCAGTCTCTTTTTAAAAATAGAAATTGGCAGTCTGCTTGCAAAATGTATGTGGGAATGCAAATGATTTAAAATAGCAAGCAATCACGAGGAACCCAAACAAGATGAGAGGACTATGCTCCTGATTTCATACTGACTCCAGTAATAATGTGCTATTTGCAAAAGTAGATTGGTGGAACTGGGGAGTCTAGAAATAGACCCACGCGTCTGCCGCGGGTTTCTCTAGAGAAACAAACATGCCAGAGCCATTCCACAGGAACGAGAAAGTCTCCCCAGGAGCCGCGCTGGAGTCACAGGACGTCTGCCATGCACTGCTATTAAAACCATAGCCATAACTCCTTGGAACCCTCACATGGCGACCTGAGGAAAACAGCAATACTAGTTTTGGTTTTACAGAGGGGGAACTGAGGCACAGAAAAGGAGAGAATCTTGTCTGAAGCCCCACAGTTCATGAGAAGCAGAACCAGAAATCAAAATAGGAAACATGGAGGGTCCAAGACTACGTGCCCGGAGACCAAAAAATGATGGAAACCAGCCCTTGAAGGGATGGCTCCACCTTCCTCATTTTCTCAAGGTCCCTTTTCTGCCTTTTATTTTCTTAGCTCAGATCGGTCCTTACCCCATCACTGGCCCCTGAGAAGTCAAGTTCGGGTTGGCTTCACTGCCTCCCAGGCGGGCGGGTCCCCAGATAGGCAGCTCCAGATCAGAACTGGTTCCACAGGAGCCTTGGCTTCAGCATCCCGGGCCATCAGTTCTCCCCTGGTGACTCCCAAGCTCCCTGTGGTTCACTGCAGATGCTTGCAAAGGTGAAGGAACCATAAAACCTGCATAATCTCCTTTCTTTTTTGTTATAATCTCATTATTTTCCCCCTTCACTCTATTTCACTTTGAGTATTTTCTATTTCACAATACATAACATACAATTCTAGTACTCATTTACATCTTTATTTTCTCATACCAGAGAAAAGATGCGATATTTACCTATCTGTGACCTATTTATTTCACTTATGAAGATATCCTCAAGGTATGTCCATTTAAGTAGAAATGATTCAAACTCATCATTTTTTATGGCAGAATAATTCCATTGTGTAGAAGAACCACAACTTTTTATCCAGTCTCCAGTTGATGGACACTTGGGTTGTTTCCAAGATATAGCAATCACAAATTGGGCTGCTATAAACATGGGTGTACATATGTCACTGTGTTATGAGTCTTCTAATTCTTTTGTGTATATACCTAGAAGAGCGATGGCCAGGTCAAATGGGACTTCCAATCCTAGCTTTTCAAGGAATCTCCAAACTGATCTCCACAGGGATTGTGCGAGTCTACAGTCCCACCAACAGTGGAAAAGGGTTCCTTCTTCTCCACAGCCTCACCATCATTTGTTGCTGGCTAATTCTGAAATGGCAAGGAAACAAATTTTACGTATATAGGGGGGTGGTAGGGTGGGTAGGGCTATGGGAAAAAATGAGAATTAAGTTGTGTCTTATATTGGTACAAATCCCCACTGTGGAGTGCGATCATGATGTGTATATGTAATGTACCAATAAAGATTTCAATTTTAAAAAAAAACCCTGCATAATCTCTTCCCAAAGCATAAGACCACTCCACCAAGTGGTGCTGAAGTTCCAGCACATGCCGGAGGAGGGAGGAAGTGAGAGGCACCCCCGGACGGGAGCAGAAACCCAGATGCTCCTGAGTAAGTGTGAGGGCAGACTCTCAGCATCACAAGTGTCTGAAATTCACAAAACAAATGCCTTTCAGATTTGACAAATGAGCTCAGCTGATTACAAAACCTAAGAGAATGCTTTTAAATTCAATTGTATTTGTATACTGATAATAAACATGAGACAGGTTCAAAGATATGTTTATAATGACTCAAAGTATGTGAAAACATAAGGGACATAGCTTCTATGTCTGTGGAAAACCACAAACTCATGAAAGAAGGAACTGAATAAGTAGAAACAAAGTAGGTTAAGTATTAGAACATTCAACATAGGTAAGAAGTTAATTCTTCCAAAGTTGGAATACAGTTCTCATCAAAACACATTTTTTGTAGATATAGACATGACTATTCTAATGTTTCAAGGCAAAGGAAATAGAATAGTTAACATAATTACAAAAAATTTCAAGAAGATTCAATGTACTGGGTTATCCAACTTATTTTTTAACCACCTCTCTTATGATTCCGGAATGATCTGAGGTGTAGACAGAAGGAGAAACAGCACAGAGTACTAAGATGAGACCCACAGAATTAGGCCCAGGGGAGTTTCAAGAAAGGTATAAATATAGATTAATGTCACCCCACGGGGCCACTGGAGCACATGGGCTTCTATGACAAATAAACCCCAGGAAAGACCAAGGAGGATGTCAGTCCACAATGAAACAGTCAAAATTAACATCCAGGGGGTATATTGATTATGGTCCCAAATGTAAGAAAGAATACTGTAGTTTTAGAGAATAGCTTAGAAGAAAATCCTCGAACATGAGAGAAAGATGAAGAATTTCTACAGATGACATAAAAGCAACCAACAATCAAAGGAAAATTAGATGATATGGACTTCAGCAAAATTAAACTGAACTGAAAATTTTGCTCTGTGAAAGACACTGTGAACAGAATTAAAAGACAACTTACAGAGAATAAGATATTTGCAAGCCACATACCCATCAAAGGGCTGGTACCTAGAGTGTGTAAAGAACTCTCACAAGAGAGTAGTCAGCAAACTACTCACTGAGGGCCCAGACAGCAGATTGGAAGGGAGATTTCAAGAATGGATGTACACCTGGCAAATAAATACGCCAGATGTTTGACATCAGCTTCTGAGTGAGTACGAGCAGATAATCACCACATATCCAGAAGAAGGGCCAAGACAAATCTAAAGAAGGCAAAACAAACATCCTAGAAGTCCAGATGCTTCCAGGTGCTGAGACACTGGGTTATACACGTATTGGTAGTAGAATCACTCTGGGCAAGTGTTTGGCAATTTCTTCAAAACCTACACATGTTAGCACCATGTGATCCAGAAACCGCACCTGTGGGTGTTCACCCCAGACAAATGAGGACATTTGTACCAAGACCTGTACCTGAGTGCAGCTTTCTTCATCACAGCCAGCCCTGGGAACAAGTGTGACATCCCACAGGGGGTATCAATGGCTACACATACACAGGATGGAATAACCTTCAGCAACAAAAAATAATGAACTATCAAGACTCCCAAGCAAAGCCGGTCCAAGAGTGGCAGACTCTGAGATTCCACCTATACAGCACGCTGAGAATGGCAAACTGATGGGGCACTGAAGAGACTCATGGCTGCCTGGGGCTCGGGGCTCAGAAGCCAATATGGGGAGCCTCATGGCAAAGGGAAGGCCCAACGTCAACACCAAGGGAAACAATGTCACCACTGAGAAGTAGAGACAACACAAGCCTCTGTGGTTTCTCTGTCCCTCACCTTGGCATGTGAATCTACAACTTTCTCAAAAAAAATTTTAACTGAAACGAGTAAAGTGCTCCATGACCTTTTTCCACTAAAGCACAAATCTAAGCAGGGCTATGTCTTCTTTCATCTTAGAGAACTGAATGAGCAAGGTGCTGGAGACAGTGATGCCAACATGAAGACTCAAAGGAGACACTCTAATTCCCTTAATTTTTTGCTTAAGAAACAGAGGCCCAAAATATAAAACTTCTGAGAGGAAAAATGTAGGGAGAAAACATGAAGAGATAATTTATGTAAACACAAAGGAAGCAGAGGGTGAGGAGAAGACTTAGTGTTTGGAAAATATTCAAAGTTATTCACAAGGAGATAAATTCAAATATTTAAAAATATGAACATTTGAAATGATGATAGGGAATCTTGAAAAAGTATGGGCATGCGTCATGGACTGGTTGTGTGAATTATTCCTTTTTCATATCTCTGATGCTTAAGACCACAGTAATGAGTCACTGATTCTCAAAGAAATGAAAATAAACCAGGATGTATGTGAAGCCCAAAGTGAAGATGAGTGATAACCAGTAAAGGCCATTTTTTTACAAATAAAGTACATAATCATTTAATCATAGTGAAGGCAATGGAGGAGGAAGGACCTGGGCTGTCACCGTGGAAAGAGTGTTTTAATTGTCCACCATGGAGCTTAGGACAAAAACCTAATTGTGTGCACCTAACCGTGTTGTAGGCAATAAATTTATTTCTCAAAGGGGAATGGGTTAGAAACTAGGGAACCCTAGAGAAGTAAATGCACTGTGGTTTGTAAGAGCCAGTATGTCACAGCTGAGAAAGAAGTTATGGGTACAGTGGACCCTCGACTTATGCATTCAATTGATTCATGAGGGCTGGTTGTAACACAAGATGGTTGTAAATCAAGACTGATTTTACCCTAAAAAATAATGGAAATACCCATAATACTTTCTGAACCTTCCAAAGTGTCATAGCTGATAGCCCGGCCAGTTGTCAGGGCCTTAGCCTGACCAGTAACTGGGGGTGACAAGTCTCCTGATGAGAGGACAGCAAGGGGTGAAAGAATAATACATCAAAAATAAGAAATAAAGAACAAATGCAAGTTTATTATTTGGGGACCTGGGAATTGATCTTTAGCTCCCTCCTGGATAAAGACCACCTAATTATAGCTCTGTCCTGGCTAAGACCACAAGCTCTGGATTAGTCAGTATTTATGATTACCCAACATAGCAAAGGGGTGTGAAGACAGATGTAGGGAATAGTAGAACTAATGCACTTAATGAGCCAGGGTGGAAAGGGGGAGTAAGTATGTGTACTTGTGAGGGACAGGTCACAGTGAACAAGGCACCTGTGCTGTCTCACAGGTCATAGCTAGTGAGCCACCTGTGTCATCTATCTCATGTTTGATCTTAGAGAAGGCCTGCACAGAGTCATGACTCCTCAGCTGCAAGGTTTCCTTGCTATAGAGTCATCACAACCTCATTGATCCCTGTGACATGAATATGACCATTGGCCTAGAGAAGACTATCTCCAAACACCATCCAGAAGGTCAATTAGTGGTTCACACTAAAGCCTTGAAGTAATTCATAACCTTCATCAATAGTCAAATTCATGGGCCAAATCAGTAATATCTAAAGTCAGCGCAGTATGGTTTCAAGTTGATCTCCTTCACCAAAGGACCCCTTAACTAACATTTTCATAATAAAAAAGGGTTGTATAATATGCATAGTTTATCAGAAACACAAATAACTTTCCTAGTATATTGACCACAAAGTTATAAGATGTGCTCTGTTTAACAGAAACAACAATTTCATACTTTACTCACTATTCAAGTTGACATCTTTGGCCTGCAGGAAGAGAGGATGAAATGCAAGGTGGCTTTGGGAGAGTCCCTTCCATAAGCACATCAGGAATCTGGCTCTCTGCTGTTTTCACTCCTAGGGAGAGTCTGAGTCCCCTAGGACCTGCTTCTGGCTCACTAGGTCTCAACATTTTCAGAACCAAAAGCTGTTCTGTGTCTGTTTCTGTCTTTTCTTTAATATAGTTCTGTGCTATGACATTGTCATTAAGCAAGTGAATGCAACAGTTGGCTTTTTCTCTGTCTGGGTGAGTCTTCTTTATGAATGTTTGGAGCTCTATCCATTTTTTCCAGGATTTTCTGTATTTCAGAGGAGCTCTGCTGTACTGATTGGTGATACTCCTCCTCTTCTTCAGAGAACCCTTCAGCTGTCATTCCCCATTGCCCATCCAGAAGCTGCTCAAGTTTCTCTGTAGACAGTTTCTCTAAATGTTCCTTTGCCAGTTCCTCAACATCACAGCGTCTACCTGCAGCCTGTGACTCCGCCATAGTGATGGTGTCAACAACCACAGAAGCAATTGAAGGCTCAGACTCCTGTACACAGCCCTCAAAGTCTGTCTCCCACAATTTTAGGCCACATTTTCTTCCAGACGGATCTGAGTGTTCTTAATTCAAGGCTTTGGTTGTAAGTTAAAACTAAAATTTCAGTCATAGCACAGGTTGTTCATATGTGAGGCCAACTGTAACTGGGGGGTCCACTGCACTGAAAGGGAGAGTGTATAATGAAACTGCAGTGGATTCTAACAGAGGATCTAGTATGATCTGCAGCTTTTATTGTATGCATACAGATAATATCAAAACAGAAATAAAGGGGTCAGATGAAACATGTGAGCTTGAAAATTTACATCAATTTTCTAGTTCCTCCTGCTGTGAAGGTCCAGAAGCCATGATAACTTGGTGAACATGAATACACCTGACCCCCTGCAGCTGCCCACAGGACCTACTCCAGAATAGCATCTAAAAGCCCTGTTTTGTGAGTGTCTACTTGTCCGATCAACAAGTTGCACACACTTAGCTCTGGGAAGTCAGTGGAATACTGTATTCCTCCCTTCTTTATGAAATTACTCACTTAAAAACTCAAGTGCAGAGACAGGGATTTAGCTCAGTGGTTCCAGTGCCTGAAGTGCAAGTGTAAGGGCCCAGGTTTGATCCCTGGTAACCACATACAACAATGCAGTGCTTGGAGACTCGTGCCCACCAGCAATCAGAACCACATATCACGTGCAGGGCATGGTGGTACATGCCTATGATCCAGCACTTAGGAAGCAGAAGCAGAATGATTGCTCTGAGTTTGAGGCTCTCCTAGGCTACATAGTGAGTTCAGGGCCAGCCTGAACTACAAAGCAAGGCCCTGTTTCAACAAAAACCTCAAGTGCAACTTTTTCCATTCAAAATTATATTTTTGAAATGCATTTATATAGAGGAAGTAGCCATAATGAACACATGTATTCATTCATGTAAACTGCTACAAAGTATCTCATACTTGTTAGCTATTCTTTATTGGTGGAGAAGTTGGTTCTTTTTAATTTGCATCCATTATAAGCAAGACTAGGAGGAGCTTCTTTTCTACTTATCCTTATGGCATTGTAGGAGCCTTCTGTGTATGTAAATGAATTGACACATAAGAACATAGTGTGTAATCCTACCCATCTCATTAGATAATATAGAGTAATCTTTGCCTACTACTTTCCTTCATCCATGTAGAAAAGGAGGCAAAGGGGAAATTTAAGTTAGAAATTAAAAATTGTATTTCTTTTTTTCATTAAGTTTATTGGTACAGTTTAGATATACATGATGATTACATTCATCATATGAAATTTGTACCTGTACACAATATATCTTAATTCTTATTTTTCTCCATCCCTCTCCATTTTCTTCAACCCTTTTCCCCTTCTTTCCCCTACAAGAGCTTTATTTCTACTTTATCTTTCTTTCTTCATTGTATTCTTTTCCCTTGCTCCATTTCCCCCTCTCTCTTCCCTTGGGCTCCTTCCTCTTCAAATATTTTCTTTCTGTTTTTCAATATCTATTATATGTTTTGATGCTTACTATACTTTCAGTTTCTCACACCAGAGAAACAATGTAATATTTACACATGGTGTGTGTCTGAATTATTTCACTTAAGACTATTGCCTCTAGGTGCATCCATTTACCTAGAAATGTTTCAAGTTTATCCTTCTTTGTGTCTGAGTAGTATTACATTGTATTTTTTAAAAACCCACATTTTCTTTAATCATTCATCTGTTGATGGGCATTTGGGCTATTTCCAAGATTTAGCTAGTACAAACCATGCTGCTATAAACATGCATGCATATATATTGCCATGGTATGAGGCTTTTAATTTTAGGGGAAAGATACTGAGAAGAGGGATAGCTGGGCCAAGTAGGACCCTTAGTTCTAGTTTTTTTTATGATCTTCACACTGATCTACACAGTGGTTGCACCAGTCCACATTCCAACCAACAGTGGAGAAAGTTTCCTTTTCCCCACTTCCATGCTAGCATTTGTTATTGATTGATTTCCTGATTATTGTCATTTTCCTGGAGTAAAATTGAATCTCAGTGTTGTTGTAATTTGCATCTTTTGAATGACCAGGGATGTTAAACATTTTTCATATACTTATTTACTGTTTGTATAGTTTCATCTGAGAAGTGTGTATTCATTTTAGATGCTTGTTTTTAGGTTCAATCTTTAAATTAAGGGAATGATTTTTTTCAGTTCTTTATATATTCTAGATATTACTGTTTTATCTGAGGGAAAGCTGACAAAAAATTTCCTACTCTGTTGTTTGTCTCTTTACTCTGTTGGTGATTTATTTTGCTGTGCACAACCAAGATGTAATCCTAGTTGTTGATTCTTTGTGATATTTCCCATATCATCAGGGTTTTGTTCATAAACTATTTGCCTACACCTGTGTCTTAAGAGCTTTACCTAGTCTGTCTTCTAGCAGCCTTAGTGTTTCTATTTTAATATTTAGATCTTTGATTCATTTTTATTGTAGTTTAGTGCATAGTGAGAGACATGGGTTTAGCTTTAGGCTTCAACATGTGGAAACCCAGTTTTTCCAGCATTATTTATTAAAGAGGTTATCATTTTTCCAGTGGAGATGTTTGGCCCTTTGTTGAAGATAAGATGGCCAGATGTGTTTAGAGTTGTTTCTTCATCTTTTAATCTGTTCCACTGATTCTTAGGTCTGGTTTTTACTTTTTATCTTGTTTTGTTTTGTTGCCAGTACCATACTGTTTTCATCACACTAGCTCCACAGTATAATTTCAAGTCAGGAGCTCCAATGCTCCGTGCATTGACTCTTGTAATTCTTTAAGAAAAACTCCACAAAACATATCAAAATATTAACATACGTTCAATCTGAGTCTCTGTTTTTTTCCAGAGTGTTTGAAGCTTTAATAATTAGAAGAGTGCAATGCCAGCTGAATTGGAAGCATTTAGCTAAGTGCTGACTACATGGATATCCTCAGGTATTTTGCCCCAGACCCCAAACATCTCCACACCAAAGTCAAAGTCCATTTTTTCACATTTCTTTCATTAGTTCACATGACAGCCTATTACTTGATCTTCAGAATCAGCCAAGCAGGCCTGGAAAGGGTCCTCAGAAGCCTCCAGCAGCCAAACATTTAGTCTGTATCCCAGGACACACCATCAGAGGGCGCCCTTCCTTGTTCCCAGCATTCAGTTTCTGAGCCACTCAGCAGGAGCCCGCAACTCAAATGGGCCAGGATTTGGTTAATTAGAGACATACTGGGAGCAATTCAGTTTTGTGCCTGATTTCATAACTGCTGGATTTTTTTTTCTTGGAAGCAAAAAACAAATAAACAATGATAAGCATGAATGCAGAATACTTGTACCCCATCACTTAATTAAGGACCTTTCAGAGCAACCTCCTTTTTGTCAGCCTTGAAAGCCTGGATTTCATTACAGCAGCAACAAGAGTTTTCTCCCTTTTTAATTAAGTTTACTTTTCGATTTAGAGCTGATCACACTGACAGATGCCCTAATTCCCTGGAAGGTCCACATTTCACTTTGCATTTATCTCTTTCATGCTTCTTGGGGTTTGTGTACAGGAAAACATCCAGGGACGGGTGACCACACAGGAAAATGTGGGCTCTGTTTACAAGTCAGACTTGATGGGGAAACAGCTCCCTGAAGGACAACCTTCCCTTCCTCCACGGGCCCCAGTAGGATATTCTAGAAGCCCACCCACACCTGTCACAGTGTTTATGCTGGTGTTGTACGTGTGATCACAAAGTTTGCAAGCCTCACTTGATATCAGCATCTACATTTTCCAAACTACACGATCCCCTCAGTGCGTAGCAGAAAGAGACATGGGCCTGTCTGACTCTGAAGATGCCACTCCTTCTCCACATATCATTTATGTGCCTTCAGGTATGGAAATATATTTATTGTGCGACTAAGAAAAGATAACCATTGAATACATTGTGCCTTAAACTCTAAGTCAAGGGACCATGGAATGCTGGCACTCTAGCAGTTTTCTAGACCAGCAGCACTTATGTGGTTCAACCCCCTCACTCAGGGCCATGCCTCACAGCTCAAAGCTGCCTGCCTCAGTTACAGTAGGTTTTCAGGGGCCCAATCCAACTCCTTTCCATCTTTCCAGATATAACTCAAGATAATAAGGGACAAAGCCCTTTCTTCTACAACAACAGATAAACAACTTTAGTGCAAATATTTTGGAGAAAGACAAGTCAAATTTCATAATGGCATAGCATTTAACCAGACCATGAAGCAGATGACTCGAAGAACAAAACACATCCTCCTCTCTTTTGGTGAAGAGAAGGAACACACCGTCCTCACCTCTTCACCCTCTAACTTCATCCTCAGAAAGGATCCAGTGAGTTTGGCATCTGGTGGAAAGATCTTGTGTGTGTGTTTCTGTATGTTTGTGTGTGTGTGTGTGTGTGTGTGTGTGTGTGTGTGTGTGTGTGTGTACTCATACATGCACAGTTATCATTATTTTATCTTTTTGGCAGAGTATTTTCCAGAAGTGTTGGCTGAGCCACATTCAACCTCAGACACATAGTGACTCCTCATTGCTCTGGGTTCTGTTTTGAAAGCTGACAGTGGTAACATTAAAGTTGAAATACCTTTCACAGCTTAAGAGCAGAAAAACAGCGCTGTTAGGAAATGAACCATACCCACATTTTCCCATGTCTCCAACGAAGACACAGGAATGGTGAGCTTCACTAGTCAAGGAAATGAAAATCAGTATCCATCAACTCACAACTCTGAGGAAGTTCTATCATCAAAAAGACAGATGCGATCTTGGAAACAATCAAAATGTCCATCAACTGGAGAGTGGATAAAAAAGTTGTGGTTCTCCTACAGAATGAAGTATTACTCTGTCATAAAAATGATAAGTTTGAATCACATATACTTAAATGGACATACCTTGAGGACATCCTCATAAGTGAAATAAATAGGTCACAGATATGCATCTTTTCTCTGGTATGAGAAAATAAAGATGTAAATGAGTTCTAGAATGTATATTATATATTGTGAAATAGAAAATACTCAAAGCGAAATAGGGTGAAGGGGGAAAAATAATGAGATTATAACAAAAAAGAAAGGAAATAAAATTTATGTATATAGGGGGTGGGGTGGCAGGGTAGGTAGGGCTATGGGAAAAATGAGAATTAAGTTGTGTCATATACTGGTACAAATTCTCATTGTTGAATGCAATCATGATGTGTATATGTAATGTACCAATAAAGATTTTTTAAAAGACAGCTGTGAGCAATCACTGGTAAAAATAAAGAAACCAGGGCAATGTAGATAGATGCAGCCATTATGAAAAATAGCAGGTGGTTCCTAAAGAAATTAAAAGTCAAATTGCCCTGTGACACAGTCATCCCTCATTTGGACACAGACTAAAGGCAACAGGGTCACTGCCTTGGAAAAAATACCTGTATTCCCACATTTGCTGCAGCACTGATCACAGTAGCCTAGATGTGGAAGCAACCTAAATACTCACTTATACATCCATGGACTGTAAAACAATGTACACACACAAGCAATGGAACACTATTCAGCCTTTAAAAAGGAAGAGATCCTGCCATTTGCCCCAGAACAGACAGGCCTTGAAGGCATTATCCAAAGAAAAATGAGTCAGACAAAGAAAGAAAAATATTGGGCCAGGGATTTAGCTCAGTGTTCCGGTGCCTGTCTTGGAAGTGCAGGGGCCTGGGTTCGATCCCCCAGTAACCACATACAATACTGGGTGTGAAAACTCATGCCCAGCAGCAACCAGTATCACATACCACAGTGCCAGATGTGGTGGCTCACGCCTGTAATCCTAGCACTACGGAGGCAGAGGCAGGAGGATTGCTATAATGTGAGTTTGAGACTAAGCTCAGGGCCAGCCTGAACTACAAAGCGAGACCCTGTCTCAAAAAAAAAAAAAAAAGAAAGGAAAATATTATAAGATTTGTATGATTTCACTTATATATTAAGTAGGAGAGGGAGAGAGACAGAGACAGCGCAAGAGAGCTCAAATATGCGGAGAAGAGAGTTGTTTCCATGGTGAAGGTAGGGAGGACACAAGAGACAAAGTGACAGGTCACACAGTATGAGTGGCCCAGGACAGAGGAGCCCGGAACTCTAGTGTCCAGCATGAGAGCCAACCTATGCAGTCACATTGCATTAGGAGCTGTTGTAAACAGGCAAATCTCATCTGCTTTCATCATACAAGAGATAAACTTCCTGGGATGATGAGTATCCTGAGCTGTCTCTCTGCAACACCCACTTACTGTCCCTGTGCCTCCCAGAGCATCGCACTGTGACCTGAAGAGTCACAACACTGTTTATTTTTTTAAGAATGTCTTACAGGTTTTCTTCCAAGGTGAGGACAAGGAGCCATTTCTGGCCCATTCTACTTAAGTGAAAATTAGTTAACTGCAATAATTTGCAACACCTGCCCCAGCCTCAGGACAAATGTGGCCTTGGACAACTCTCAGAGAAGTAGCGCCTGTGTCCCCAATCTTTGAGAGGACATTAGGGGACAGTGTCCCCATGTGTTGCCCCACGTGTGCTCATATCCATATCTCTGGGGGTTCTCACCCCTCACAATGTTACAGCAACACAGGAGCATCCCATGGAGGCTTCTGGGTGGACATTTCCCTGAGAAGCTCGGCATCTGGGCTGCATCTGTGTTTTCTCTTCCCATGCCAGGGCACAGGATGCCCACAGCAAGCTCATCCCCTGGTGGCACCAGAGGGTGATTAATGTGTGTTGTTTCTACAATTAGGACTTAATGTTCCCTTGAGTGATTTACTCTGTTAGTTCTGGATGAGTTGGTTTTGTTTTTATACTTTCTCATTACTGCTTTGTATTTTTGCCAACTTTCTTTAGGAGAGTGTAAAACTGAGCTGGCATGCAACAAATTATTGCAAGATATTATTTGAATTGCATCTGGATGCATATATTTTAATTTATAGCAGGGAGGACAGAGATTCATGAGGTACTTACTCAGTGCATGGCTGAAAGGCCCCTGGGTATCCAGAAGCAGAGGTCCTCTCCTCTCCTGGGAGGGCTCCCACACTGACCCGGGGGTCCTCTCTGCTGGGTGGCCTATCTTGTTGCTCCCACAGCATGTATTATCCCTAAAATGAAGTGAGTATCTTACCACTTTCTCCTCTAACCCTTGCCTACCACAGAGTAGCACAGCCAGGCTAACTGAGCTCATTATGGTTTTATTTGTCCTCAGAACCATCATCCCTAGCATGCATCGTTGCATAAATACTTTATGTGGTAGGTGAGTACAGAGGCTTCTGTCAACCTGGAAATCTGCAACTTCTATACTCACAGACTCATTTAACAGGCCACATCACTTGAGGTTCTTCTGAGAATCAGAAGTATCAGAAAACAGCTAGCTCTCAATATCTACCCATCTCTACAGCCACAGAGAGAGAGGGAAAGAGGTGAGAGTGAGCTTTCATAGACAGAGGAGTCTGTCAAGTCCCAGCTCTGCAGCTCATGTCCCAGCCCAAGGTCTCATTCTTGGGCTCACCTTGCTGGAGGTGTGGGAACAGGAGGTATTCTGGATTGAAGGCTGAGGCAGGAGAATCTGGCCTTCCCTGGAGGACATCTGTCTGCTGTCCTATATACACCTTCAGCTGACTGGACAGAGTCCACTCAGGACAAAGACAACCCCCTCCAAGCCACCGACCAGTGTAAATGCTGGTCTCCTCTGCACCGTTGGGGAAACCACACAACCACATGCGACTACAGAGCTAAGCTCCTTGAAGCCCAGTCAGGTTCTACAGAAAAGTGGCCTCCTGCAAGTCCACGGCTGCCCTTCTGCAGAAATCACACCCATCCTCGCATCTCAGATGCTGGAAGATGAAGAGTCACTAGAGGAAAGCGTGTCAGTCTCGTGTCCACTGCACAGTGACTCAAAGCTGTCATGGCTTTTCCTGCCATCTGGCGTTAGGTGTCTTGATGATGGAAGGAAGTTCCAGGAAGAGGCATGTGGAAGTGCAGTGTCACTCCCTGTCCCCAGCTGATGGTCCTTCAGGCTGCTCCAGCCAGCACCGTTTCCAGGCCAGCAGTGCCTGGTGGAGACAGGACTTCAAGAGCAGGGCCTCCACTCCTGCCCAGAGCCCAGGCCTGCCGCTCAGCACAGGAGGATCCCATCTGGGCTGGTCAAGAGTAGAGGCTTGGGATCTGGAGGGACGGCTGCCATGGGACTTTCTGGAAAGACCAGTATTTCCTGCTTGAAACCTGAGGGAAAGAGCACAGCCCAGGGGCATCTGGACAGCTCAGGAGTCCAACTCTGTCTCAAGCAGCCCAGTGAGCAGAGCTCCGCAGGGGAACAGAGCTGAGTGAGAGGCCACACAACGGCCCCACTGGCGGGTGGCCCAGCATATCTGGGCCCCAGTGCAGGAACAAGCAGTGCCCTGGGCCTTCCCTGGCCTCTCCCAAGCTTGCCCAATTATGTCATCTGGGCAGTCTGAGCTCACTGAGAGCCCCTCTGTGGAATAGGAAGTGGATGTGCAGAAAAGCCCAGTAGTTTGGGCTTCAGGCTGGCTGGCTTTAGAGGTTGAGCCTATGGTCCCAGATCCACTGTTTCATTTAAAACACAGTCTTACTTCACAGAAAGTCACTAAAGGTTGCTCACTGCTGCTGAGATGCTGGTCAGCTCTTGAGATGCTGCAGCCTTCGCCATCACAAGCAAGAGCTCTAGTGCCCTTCCTTGATCTGCTCTGCATCTTGAGCCCGCACAGGAAAGTACAATGGGATTCTCAAGCCTCCAGCAGGAAGCGCTGACTCCTGGTACTCACAACCACTGCTCCGGACTGTCTCTCAGCCAAACCAGCCTATGGAGGAAGCTGCAGAGAGCCACGAGACCTGTGCTAATGAGAGACAATCTGGATAAAAGCTTATGTGATGTGTTTATAAACAGGCATTAAAATGGTCTCCAGACCACAGAGAAGCCACCTTGCAGTTACTCAGAAATTCCCTGATGTCATCATATCAAACAAACTGACCTGGAACCAGTTACAACACCCAGAGACATGGTCAAAGATGGCCAGCTTCTAAAGGCTCACAGGAAGACAGCAATAGAGTGGCCTGGCTCCCTGCCAAATCTTCCATCCTTACTATCTCATGAGGTGAGTGACAGTAAGGGGGAAATCAGCAAAACAGTAAAAGTATCCACAGAAACAACAAAATACCCAATTAGCAACAGAGAAGGAAGTTTCATGTAATGTTACCCTACCACAAGGGAAACTGATAACTGGAAAAAGGAAGTGGAGAGCCGGGGGAGTTAGCTCAGTGGTTCCGGCGCCTGTCTTGCAAGCGCAAGGACTCGGGTTCGATCCCCGGTAACCACATAACAATACTGGGTGTGGAGACTCACCCCAGCAGCAATCAGTACTACATACCACCGTGCCAGGTATGGTGGCTCACGCCTGTTATCCCAGCACTCAGGAGGCAGAGGCAGGAAGATTGCTGGGATGTGAGTTCGAGGCTGAGCTCAGGGCCAGCCTGAACTACAAAGCGAGACCCTGTCTCAAAAAACCTAAAAAAAAAAAAAAGGAAGTGGAAGTCCAGCATGGCTCCGGGGCAGCTAGAATCATGCCCCCTCCCTCTTCATTTCTTCCAAGAAGCAAAACTAAAAAACAAGCTGATGTGACAAATTCAGAGAAATTCTGCCATTATTTCTCAATGGAGCTGGCATTGGACAAGAGCGGTGAGCAGGCATTCATATGTCTGATGATGAGCCTCAGAGGGAGAGACAGAGGCATTCATATGTCTGATGATGAGCCTCAGAGGCAGAGGCCTCTGACCATATAGGCTCCTTCTGAGATTCTCGGAATCCTGACTCAGCAAGGTGAGCCACTCTCCACTTCACACAGAGTCCAAGATCACTTCATGAAAAATTATTGACACACAAACTACAGTTTTTCCAACTTGGGTATTTGGTCAACTTTCCTCAGAATTAAACACAGGGATACTGTTGACTTGTGGAGAGCAGCCAACAGTGTTTAAGGCTGCAAATGACACACACAAGCTTTCATTGGGAAATTAAAATTAAGGAAAGTGTGCCCTTGGCTCCAAGCACCTGACAGACTTGCCTCTGAAATCAGAGCTGTACTGACAGATGAGGTTCGTGATATATCGTATAACAAAACATGTCACATTCCGAAGATACTATGGGACTTGGCACCATTTACAAAATAACTGCTGCTGGATAAGGCAAAATCAAACCTGAGAAAAGATCCACTCAAAGTGCAAAACAACCCACAGTTTTGACTTAACTCAGGAAGGAAAAGACTGAATCCAGATTCCACACCAAAACCACCTTCGAAAATAACTCTCTGTCAACTTTTTGGTTTAGCAGCAAAGAAGAATAACTAAGTAGTTATCTAAAAAGCCTATTAAAATTCAACTCTGCTTCCAACTACCAAAGTGGAAACTAAAATTTCATCTTCTCCAGTCAAGCATGCTGCATTGCAATAGACTGAACCCTAACCAGAGTCCCTGTACGCAGGGAGCTTCGGAAATGAGAGACGGTGTGCTCTTTGCATCCTCTGTTTTGTTTTGTCTTGCTTTGCATTGGCAAAGTTCTTCTAAGAGAGTAAAATGGCTGTGTGAATATGTCATGTGGCTTATTACATTTTCTGTAATCAATCAATAAATGTTTAGAACAATTTTGCTCTGATTTGAGTGTGCTGAATCCAGATGGATACAAGCAACATAAATGAAACCTATTTCTGATGCTCCAGTGTTGGTAAGAGTGTGAAGATCTCCAAAGGCCAAATGGTTTCAGAGACGTCATCTTCAAAATAGATGAAAACCTGAGTAAAACTGAATTTACACGGCACCGAGGGCACTGAGCAAACCTGAAATGTGGTTTTATAATCTCTTTTGATTGAACCTTCATGAGGTCACTTAGAGGTGAATATCTTTATTGAAAAAGTATTTATCTAAAGTGGAGTCATTCTTTCAATTTTCTATTGATTTCATTTTCTTTAATAAATGTCAAGTAAAAGTTTTTCTGCTCATTTCCACTAAGACTAAATGGTTTACATCTTTATTAAAAGGAATATACCTCAGTGAATTTAAGTTGATTTGTTTTTTCTGTTCATTGATCTGCCAACCTAACAGTTTCCACTTCTAAATGTGTGCTGAAATGGGATTTAGAAATGTTTATGCTGTTTTAGGAACTGGGATGATTTTCTCTTTTTTCTCACTTCACTGTACTTTTTTGGCATGAGTTGAAGTTTTTAAAAGTGAACTTACAACATATGAGTAACAACTAGTTGAATCACATATATATAAATGCCACACACACACACACACACTATAAAGAAGGTCAAGTGCAAATTTCCGTAAAGGACACCTCTCCTTTGAAATAGTCCCCAGATCCAGTCCCTTACTTGTCCTCCTACACGTAGCTCACCATGACCTTGCCCAGACTTATGATGCTTAATTACTGAGCATTTACACATAAGCACCTCCCCGAAGCACACTCCTGATCAAATCTCTCGAGTCCCTTGTCCTCCAGCCTCCCTTGTGCATCTCCAGCTTCGCTGATTTGGTTCTCTCATTATGATCGTGTGCTGGTTGAATGGCAAGAGGAATTACCTGTGAAATATCAGTAAGTGCCACACATTTCCATAGCCTCAGTCCCCAACTGAGCAACACTGGGAATTTAGAATTGTAGAGGAACTCACTCAGATGACACTGCTGTCTAGGTGCTGATTCCAGATGTATCCAGCACTCAGGTAATACAAGGATTGCTAGTGTTTCTATAGTCACTCCATCTCTACCATGATTTTCTTCTGAAAGCAATCAGCAATAAGTCAAATATTCACTTATTTAAAAAGAAAAGAAAATGTATGAATTTGTTAAAGGATTTAAAAATCAATTTAAGAGTAGCATGTCACCCCAAAAGCGAAGAAACTGTTACACCCAGGATGTTTTTCACTGCTGGGGGCCTGGTTGGGTTTGGTAAGTACCACAAGTCCTAGAGAATAACAGATGAGACAGGCTTGGAAAAGCACATGGGATCCAAAGGAAGCACATCAGAGAGAGAAAGGAGCCAGGATAGCTTCTCCATTGAGCCCCCTCCCCAGACCCAGTCTCCTAACAGCATCAGTAATGCTCTGACACCCTAGAGGTTACAGTAACTCTTTCAGCTCATCTCCCTGCCCTCACCCTTTCATATACTCATGTTCTTCACAGAGCATCAGCCTGTTGACTTGAAAATCACACTGACACCTTCCTACTTCAGACAAGACCTACACCTTCTCCTTCAAATGCCTACTGTGGCTCCCATGTCACTCAGAGGAGCAGTCAAAGGCTTCTTGATAGTCTGCAAGCTTCTTCATCATCTTCAGCACCTTCCCTTCCACAGTAGCATTTCAACTGTCTTCTCACCATCTCCCATACACCTGCTGCACACACTGGCTATATTGGTTAGTCTTCTCCTTGTTGAGACAAAATACTCAGAACCAAAGTTAAATTAGGAAGTTTATTAGCTCAGAGTTGTAAAGGTTTCAGTCCATAGTGAGCTGGCTCAAAGACAGGGTGGCATAGCAAATAAACACTGCAGAGGAAAAACAGTTTATGGCAGAGCAGAAAGAAGGCAACAAGCAGTGAGCCTCCCTTTCCCTTTTATCTCGTCCAGGGCACAAACCTGTTGAGTGATGCTACCAAGACCCAGGGTGAAGCTTCTTGTTACTGATACCCAGAATTCCAATAAACCCATTAGTGGACTAATCTAGTACCACACAGCCTTAATCCCAGTTCACCCACATAGATCAAGCTATCTCTGATAAATCCCACCTCTGAGCAGATGAGGCTTTGTGTTTGACCTTTCTTTTCCACATGCATTTCTCCTATTACCAGTCAAGATGTTTTAGAAGTACAGCTTTAGACCTGAAAACAGCATTGACACTCATCTACTAAGTGCCCCCGTCCCATTTACCCACTTAGTTTTCATCAGAAAAATGAGTGTCAGACAAGTTCAGTACTTTTCCACATTAGGCAGCACAGCTTGTATAGACCCAACACTTTCTACATCCCTGGGCATGATAGGTACTTTTCAGATAGACAGAAGATGCTTCTTGGAATTCCTTTCTGAGTTTGATTTACTATACTTATACTTCTTTCCTTAATAATACAGTTGACAAGACAAAAATCTTAGAGTGTAGCTGCTCGGTGTTTTGTGTTCAGAGCTCACTCTTTGACCTTTCCATTCCCCACGGGCTGCTTAGAGTCAGGAGCCAACAAGTCAGCACATCTAGGTACAACCATAATACCAGCTTCCCCATCACACCCAGGGTATGCCCACATGACAACCTCTCAGCTTCTGCCTTGCTCTTTCCTCTGGTCTAAGGGATTCTCCCAGTTATCTTCATGGTTGACTTCTTTAATATCTTCCATTCTTGGCTTCCATGTTTTCTTCCCTTCAGGCCTTTCTTCCACATTCCTTAAAAGGTAGTAATTTCTCCATTTGGGACATTCTCATCAAAGTGTCTCTGCTGACTTTTCAACCTAGCATTTTTCACTGCTCCAACTCATGTCTACATACCTTAGGATGTAATTCCTTGAGGACCAAGGCTGTGATTTGCATTAAAAACTTTGCCATATGAATGAAAAGAGAAAATACAGGGGGAAAAAAGGAAATGAGAGCAAGTGGGCAGAAGTGTGGTATGAGGCTACAGAAAAGAGTGGAAAGTCCACCATGCTAACACAAAGTGCTTTGAAAGAAACTTCATCCAGGGGGCAGTTCATTGCTGTGTCAGGAAATCTTCAATAGAATCATTTCACTTTCTCCAAAACTTCATAGTTGCTGCAGAGATATTCATTGTTAGTATCTTGTTCACTCAGAAATATAACAGTATTTCACACTGAAGTGAACAAACATCAGTCCATGTAATGACTCATATAATCCATACATTGGATGAGATCCAAGGAAATGAAATGTCCAGCTAGAGATGGCAATAGCCAGTGTATCTATATGTATACTTCCTACTGTGAGAACTTTGCTGGGTTTTAGTTTTCACTAAGGAGTGGAACAGGAGGCTGAATTAATTGGCTTAGATCCCAAAAGTCAGCAGAGTCCATCCAAGTCCAACCTGTACAGAAATGATATTTATTTTAAGAAAGACCTACTTGTCTTGGCTCCTCATTCTATATTGGTGTGATTGGTGTAATACTGAGTGGGCTGTAACTGAGCAGAGGTTAAAGGACAACAAAGATGGGAACAGCTGTTCTGGGAAATGATAGAGAGGCGTGGGAGGAGAAGAGAAGAGACCTGGCTCTATCCTGTGCTTCTGCACCCTGAGGAATGTATCCTGAGCTTCGTCCCTATCAGAAAGTAGTATTTCTACCTTAAATGGTTAGAAGATTGTCTGTCCCCTCCTCCTCCAGTTCATCAATATACCAAAAATACTGATCAGGCAACAAAAACACAGGTAAGCTTCTGGTTAAGATAAAATACCTCTCTGATATACATTTCCCCCTAAATGAATTTCCAATAATGACAAATATCTGAAAAATCTGAAATATCACTAATCATCAGAGAAATGCAAATCAAAGTCACACGAGCTTGCCCCTCACAACAGTTAAGATGAGCATCACTGCAAAGGCAAAGCGGGGCAGGTGTTAGGGAAGACAAGGAGACAGGGATACTTATCCACTCTTGGCGGGGTGCGTGGAAACTGAATGCAAGGATCTGATAAAAATAAGAAATAAATGCTGATCCTGTGGTCCAGCTGCTGAGTACTCATCCAGAGGAAATAAATCCATGTGCTGAAGAGGTGTTTCCACAGCACGATTCATACCAGCCAGTGATGTAACCAGCCAAGGCATCACTACACAGATGAATGAAGAGAGTGTGAGATTTGCACACACAGTAACCCCCAAGCTCACAGAGATATCCTGCATCATGAGGCAACACAGAGACCTTACGGGAGCTTGTGATGACTGTCGGAGTCTCCCAGGATGCCTGAGTGTGTGGGATTTTTCTGCATGGAGCATCCCAAGGTGTAAATCGTGCCAACAGAACAAAACAGAGGCCAAGGGGCTGGGAAGGGAGGCCTGAAGCCTGCCCAGCAGGTGTAAAGTACAGCTTAGGAGACAGTGGGTCTAGGAGACCTGCCATACAGCACACTGCCTGTTGTGTGCTGAGCATATTGTCCACATGAAACATCCTTTACACACACATGCACACACACACAAACACACACATACACCTGACAAATGGACGGACCCTTTTTATTTACTGCACAAACCTTCATAGACTCATCCATTATCAGTCCCATGAGTGGTGAGGCTTCTCTTCCATGAGTCAGCCCATCACCATGGTTCTACAACTTCAGAAAGAGTACAATTTATGGGTTTAATGGAAAATAAAAGCTTTGTCAGATTCTGGCACATTCTAGCTGCTGGCACCTGCAAGTCACACCCTGGAAACTTTAACTTAGAACTTCCTGATCTACCTCTTCAGAAGAATCCAGTGAAACTGGATTTTCATGCTGATTCATATCTTGTGTTATCTCATGTTGTCTGTTGGAAATGTATGTGTCTGACATCAAAAATCAGCAGCATCTATCCACAAATACAGCCTTATTTTATTTTTAAAAAGCTATTATTTTATAAAGTAGTTAGCATATAATTCCTCTCATAATAACCCATTATGAAGATTCGCCCATAAGTCCCCTAAGTGACAAAAAATATTTGGGGCGAACAGTAAGCTTAGAGCCAAAAATTTAATTGAAATGTGTATCTTAGGTAATTTACATAATCTACCAGTATCGAATCAAGGAAACCTAGCCACAACTCGATAATGATTTTCCAGGACTGATTTAGGGTGGCAAGACAGTGCCATCTCTGATTGTCTCCACCCATGGAGTGCCGAGCACCTCAGGAATCTCTGTGGCAGCAATTGTGGCTCATGACAATTGACACAGCACTCACCCATCTTCATTATTTCCAACAGCTGGCCCTTTCTTCAGTTCATCGAAGGGACCTGGGGCTGAATCCCACCATCGTCCCATTCACTTTCAAGCAGGGAGACAAAATGAAGAGACTGCGCCGACGCTGGAGAACCCCCTGCACTCAGCTGGGAGAAGTAGACCGTCAACTCATATTTGGTTCTCATTTCTCAGGATGTCACTGGATGCTCCTGTTCACTTAATAACAGAGTGACTTTCAAAGCCCTATCTTTAAACCTCAACACCCACTCCAGGTTGAGATGAAAACAGAAAGAAACAGTCTTAATTTTTGTCTATGTAATCTCCCTGACCTTCTTAGCCCAAGATTCGACACTTCCTAAGGTGGATCACCACTCTCCTCCTTTCACACCCCTGGATGGACAGTGCTCTTGGTGGCCCCCGTGGAAGTTACCTTCAGAGTTGTTTCTCCTCCAGGACCACTAAAGAGCACAACACATCCCAACCTGTCATCTGGAGTTCTTCCAAACTTCCTGAGCATTTCATAAAGCCACAGATGAGGGAAATGGTGGCTCCCTCTCTGAGGTACAGTGGTTTGAGAGAAACCTATCCATCGGGGCCTAGTGGACACACACACACATACTCAAGTAGAGTGAGCAGGGTGGGGTCTTGTGTGTGGCACACTCTACAGTGGTGTGGGCAGAACATAGGTGTGCCTCAAGAGAAGTTGCCATAAGGGCCAGGGATTTAGCTCAGCAGTTCCAAAGCCTGCATTATAAGTGCAAGGTCCCAAGTTCAGTCCCTGGTGACCACATACAACAATGCCAGGCATGGAAACTCATGCCTAGCAGTAATCAGTACGACATACCACAGTGCTGGTTATGGTGGCTCATGCCTGTAATCCCAGCACACTGGAGGCAAAGGCAGGATTGGTGAGTTCAAAGCTTAGTTCAGGATCAGCTTGAGCTACAAAGAGAGACCCTATCTTGTGCTGAGAAAGAGAGAGAGAGAGAGAAGGCACCATAGCTTGACACTGTGGGGAACAGGGGAATAGGAATTTACCAGAACTTCTGCAGTTAAATTCTAGTCCCTGTGAGCCTAACAGCACAAGGTGAATTAATAAATAGACAGAAATGAGACTTAGAGAAGAAATTGAGGTTGGGATTGATCCATGCTGCTCTGGTAGCAAGGACAGCAGACCTGAGATTGCTACATTGAGTAGCAGAAGACTCACAGGGCAAAGCAGAGGTCAGCAATAGTCCTTGAGGAATTATGGGGATGAAGATCCTGGTGTAGTTTTGCCCTGGAGCATCAGAGCATGTGAGACCTCTGGGGTCTTTGTTGTAACACCAGGTGAAGATAAGGTCTGGTCTTCAGGCAACAAAGCTTGGCCCAGTCATAGTCCCAATTGCATGGTAGGGTTACTCCTGACAGACATGAGTGACTGTGGAAAGGAAACATTGTCCCTCATCTCCAAGCGCTGAGCATAGGAGGAGAGAGAACAAGCCAGCGTCTGTGAAGAAGGTCATGCTGAGGCCTGCAATAACTTCACTCCAAGGAAGTTGCTTCCAATGGCTTGAGCCCAGAAAGCAAGGGAAGCAGACAGTGTGGTCCATCCAGAGACTTCAGAGCAAAATAGTGGCTGCAGAAGGGCTGGACGAGATCACAAGTAGGACATGGCCACACTAAAGGATGAGCAGAAGCAGAGGGTGTGTGGCATCAGGGTCAGTACATGGTCCTCCCAGCTTCCTACCATCACCTGTGGCTTGATGGCCACCTTTCTTGTGGCAACACAATAAATCCCTACAAAATGATGTGTTCTAGCAGCCTCCAGACATACTGAGGACATCCCGTCTTTTCAGCCCCCAAAGCCACCCCTCCTTTGATCTCTGACCTGTGTTTGAAAGAAGTGAAATGCAGTGTGGTGACTTGTTGGCTCCTGACTCTGAGCAACTCATGGGGAATGGAAAGGTCAAAGAGTGAGCTCTGAACACAAAACACCGAGCAGCTACACTCCAAGATCTTTGTCTTGTCACCCTAACTGTTAAGGAAAGAAGTGAAGGTACAGTAAATCAAACTCTGAAAGGAATTCCAAGAAGCATCTTCTGTCTATCTGAAAAGTACCTATCAAGCCCAGGGATGTAGAAAGAGCTGGGTCTACATAAGCTGTGCTGCCTAGTGTGGAAAAGTACTGAACTTGTCTGACACTCATTTTTCTGATGAAAACTAAATGGGTAAATGGGAGGGGAGTGCTTAGTAGATGAGTGTCAATGCTGTTTTCAGGTCCAAAACTGTACTTCTAAAACATCTTGACTGGTAATAGGAGAAATGCATGTGGAAAAGAAAGGTCAAACAGGCGTTAAGGGACAGCACAAGCACTTAGTCATCAGACGATGGTAATTACAAAAGGCCATGCATAGTCCTAGAGGAGCTGGATGGCCACGGCTCAGGAAATAGCCCCCCCCCAAGGCAGGGAAGGAATGAGATCACTCTGATGGAATTCATAAATAGGGAAGTGAAAAGGTATTGACTGATAGATGAGTTGACATGAAACCCAAGGTGGTGCCGGAGGATGCAAGCACCCTGGGCTGTCAGCTGAGTGTCTTGGCCTCCCAGCTGCCCAGAATGGCCAGCTTGGGACTTATAGCTCCTGACTGCTCTGCAAACAGCTCTGCGGCACCGCTGACCTTTTGCATGTACAGGGCTAGAATGAGGTAGGTGTGGTCTCTTCCTGGGCCTGTGGGTGGATCCAAAGAGTGAAAGGCTTTCAGAAACCTAATTTCATCCAAAGAAGATCTGCCTCAATAGAAAAAGAAAGATGTCATTATCTAAAAATGAAAGCCTTATGCATACAGAGCTTACAGGATTTAATCACAGATCAAAAAGAAAGAAACATCAGTAATGACACTCAGAGAAGCGCCAGCACAGTTTTCTCAAACTCCAGGAGGATGTCTTGTTTCAGAATCCAAGCAGCCCTAGTTTTCCCTCCCCTTTTTCTACACCTACTGTGAAGATATGGTCAGGACCAGTGACAACCTCCCCGCGCAAGCCCCTATGGCTCTCTCCCCCCTGATGACTCAAGATGACTCTCTCATTACCTTTCCTGGAGCCAAGGGGCTGTCACAGAGCAGGGACAAGAGAGGGAAGGGAGATAGCAACAGGGAGTGGCCAGTGCCCCCTCTCTGCTTGTTAGACACTCAACCTTAATTCACAGCCACTTCTGAAATAACCAGTGTGGCTTCCTTCTCTGCCCTTGCGTCCCTAAGACCCAGGTGCTGGGAGATGAGGGCCACCTCCGTGCTGTGGGGGGTGACCCAGTGCCCACTCCTCATGCAGTTGAGGACTGAGGTCCTCAACTCAACTCAAATGACTGAGGTCATTTCCCCTTGACCCCTGTCATCTGTTGTGTCAGAAAGAGACGCAGCCAAGGAATCAGAGAAGACCAGCTCCTGGGCACTCAGCACAGCCTGGCTTTCATCCCAATCTCACTTTTCTCCCATTCACATCCTCAGGTGGTGAGCAGGTCCTGCACCCCGAAGCCAACACAATATCCTTGTCTCTGGAACCCCTCCTCTGCAGGCAGCAGGGAAGCTCTGAATTTGAGTTTAATGAGGATACCTCCTGGAATCCCTGGTGCCACCAAACAGTAAACCCTGGAGTGCTTCCTTCCTCTGACTAGAGACAACATACTGGAATCGCTGTGCATGCGGATGACTCCAGCCCAGGCAGACTTCGTGTGCTCTGCACCCTTACCCTGAGCCCTCATCTCTGCTCACATATGCAGTACCTGAGTGTGAGTCCGTTCACACAGTGTGAACTGCAGCCACATGTGGTTCTCCTTGGCTGAGGAGCAGCTCTTCCTAGGCACTCTGTGTCTTCAGGGCTGACTGAGCTGGGCTCTAGGTCTGTGAGGAATGAGAGGAGAACCAGCTAGAGGTGATAGTGGAAGCCAGGGGTGTGGAAGCATCTGCTGCTCCCAGGCAGGCTCAACAGACTGTAGCAGTTAGTATCTTCTGCTTCCTCAGAATCTTCCTATTTGTTCCCTAACAGTTTCCTGGGTCCCATCCCCTGCCAGAGAGGGCCCTCAAGGTAAAACAGACCTCCGAAGTTGGGGCACCAGGAGGATGTGACTGCAAGGCTCTGGTTCAGTCTCAGCCCTCCCAGCTCTGCAGCTCAGGAAGAAGATTCCGGCAGAGCCAGCACTGAACATTGCTCTTGGTTGGGGACCTTATACCCCAAGCTCATGCTTTTCTTCCCACACTTTGTCAGCCCACACCAGGAGCAGCCAGCCCACCTCATTCTGTTCAATTATGAAACACATCCCTGGGTGTCAGATGTATTGTCACCAAGAACCTGGCCTCTTATAAGTATTTGAGGGAAGGGCCAGGGATTTAGCTCAGTGGTTCCAGCACCTGTCTTGCAAGTGCAAGGACCCTGGTTCGATCCCCAGTAACCACATACCATACTGGGCATGGAGACTCACGCCCAGCAGCAACTAGTACCACACACCACAGTGCCAGGCGTGGTGGCACACACCTGTAATCCCAGCACTTGGGAGGCAGAAGCAGGAGGATTGCTGTGATATGAGTTTGAGGCTGAGCTCAGGGCCAGCCTGAACCACAAAGCGAGACCCTGTCTCAAAAAAAAAATAAATAAATAAAAAATAATAAAAAGTATTTGAGGGGAGAATCCACGGATGATATTTTGATACCTCTTGTCACATCATGCCAAAGGGTATCAGTCCAGAAACCCCATAAAGGACCCAGGAATTCATGTTATTATTGCTTCTCTAGAATAACTCTAAAGTTCCAAAACTATTAGTCAAGGTTCTCCAAAAAACTAGAATCAATACAAAACAACAAGCTATGATCAAAATACATAAGGAATGTTTAAATAAACCTTATTACAGTAAAAGACACATTTCCATGAATCTCCTCAAAATTCTTCCTCTCACTTCATACAACTACCCCGTCATTCTTACACTTTCTGTGGCAGCCCAAGAGCCCTCTTTCCTGAGTATCTCAATGAGATGTGACCAAACATGTGGCAAACACTGCTGCCAAGTGCCATCCAGCAGGAAGGCAGCCCCTGAGAACTCGACTCTGTCCTCATTCTCCCCATTCACCAATCTGGCTCCTGCTACTCTGACTCTTCCCCAAAGTCAGAATAATTACTATAGGGAAATATTTTGAATTGATTCAGATCATCAGGGCAGCTAGGACAATGCAACCAAAGACACTCAGAAAAGAGAACTTCCAGAACTGCTGCACTAAATACCGAGAATGACGGGAAAAGTGTGTTCAGAGTGAAGGGGAAGATTTTAAAGGGCATTTTTAGCAACGTGTCTTTTTGCCATAAGATTTTTTTAAATTTAATAATTCAGTGTATGTTCTGACCACACTTCATATCTATCTGTAGACCTCTCTATATTCCACATGTATAAATATATATATATACATGATGTATGTATGTATGTAGGGAGGAGAGAGACTTTGGGAAATTTCCTCATGTGTTTTGGGGGACTCTCAAGCCCACAAGCTAGAAATACAGAGAAGTCCATCTTTCAGGCTTAAGTCTGACATCTACAGAATAAGGTGGACTAGAAAGCAGAGTCCTTGATGTAGGACTGTCCACAGGGAAGGCTGGGTCTTGCTCCTTAGGCCTGCAGGCCAGAAGTCAATGAACAGTATGCTCCCTGGAGGAGGTTTTGGGTTTGATGTTTAGCCCCCAGGACAAAGGGTCATCTCTGTTACTAAAGTTGAATGATTTGGGTCTGGTCACGTCTATAAATGTCTTTACAGGATGGCAAGGCAGGTGGGTGACCAAGCAAGTAGCTGCCACCAGGTGTCCCAGTAGAGAGTTACAATCAATTGCTGAGGCCTTGAATGATTCAGATTAAAAATCTGGTAATCTGCCATATGTGTTCTGGCCACAGTTCTTGAAAACTGAGTACGGTATGCAGCAGGCAAGGTTGACTCTGGTTTTCACCCTTCTTAAGGGATTATAGTGAAGAGAACTGAGAAGCCTAAGCTTCTCAGAACAGGAGTTTTCTTGGCGCACTTACCTGGGGCCAGGAATCATGTTACATATGCACTCATTTACTAATTCAAAACCCTGTAAGTGTTACTTCCACGTTACAGAAAACAGATACACAGAGTATCTGTGGGAATTTTCCAGTCCTAAAGACAATATGTGGCGGAGCCAGGAATCAGACACAAGCAGTCAGCAGAGCCAATGATTTTCAGAGAGGCAGGAGAAGAAATGACACCAACACTCAAACTACCCGAGGTTCCTGGGGAAGGAAGCCCCAGGTGCTCCCGGGGTTAGCTGCGGAGGAGGACAGGTTAATAGCCAGGTGCTGTCTGTAAAAAAGCTGACTCACCTCAACTTGGAGCAGCAGAGAAATAAGCATAGTCATAGGCCATAGGCTGAAAGAGGCCTGTCTTTGAAAAGTTAGACATATAGTAATATACTATATTTCACAGCTTTTTATGCACTGTGCTGTGTGTATGTGTGTATGTTCATGTGTATGTATGATAAGAAATTGTTACAAAGGTGTTTAAAGACATGTTATATCTCCAGGGTAGAAAGCATAAATTAAAAGCAAACAAAAGCCCCTAAATAACAATACCTAGGAGGTCTAATATGTCCTTTGCCAAGGGAAAAAGTATGTGTTTTTAAAAATGAAGGTCATTAATAGCAGCCCTGGATTTGTTTGTGTTAACTAAAGAAGGAAAAGGAGGAGAAAAATGGGTGGTAGTTTTGGAGAAGGTGGTCTCTGTCCCTTTCACAGTATTTCCCAGGGGTCCTCTTGTCGTTCTATCTGATTCAGGGACTCTCTTCTGTCGCTTGTCCCAGTTACAAGCTTGATGCCCTCTGCTCTGACCAGTTGAGAAGCAGCGTGCTTTCCACACCCAGGCCAAGGAAGGCACATGTAGGAGCTGCCATGGGCTGGTTCAGCAGTGCCAACATACAGTTCTGCCAGCACTTCAGGAGTTTATTCTGGGAGCCCAGTTAGGATCACGCGTGTTTTAGCAGCTGAAGTGGTTAAAGGTCTGCTGTGTGTGAGATTTTGCAATCCTATCTCTAAATATCAAGACACAACTGTAGCATCTAGGGCAGACCAGGGACGACACTCACCCTGAGCTGAAGGGTGCAAAGGCCCTTCCCCCTCTGCCTGGCAAAGATCCCGGCCCTCTGCACCTTGCTCCACCTCACCTCCTTCATAAAGCCTCCCTCCTAGCCCTGGCCACCCCATCCTGTGTACCCCCTGAATGTGACACTGCCATCCCATAGCATGATGGCCAGACACCCGTCTCCCACATATGACTGCAGCCACTGAGAGCAAAAATTTCCTCTTTCTATGGAAAAATTCCCAAAGCCCCTAGACTTTGTTTTGTCTTCTCAATATTTAGATACAGTCCCTTGTTCTCTTTTTTATCGGAAGATAAATATAATTTTAAATGTATAAATATCAGAACGATTAAAGGGAATTTTGCAGGAATACAGCATCTAAAACATGGGGTTTCTTTTCTCTAAGTATGTTAACATCTAACAGAACAGAAGTGCAAAGTGTCCAACCTTGAGCAACTGCAACAGTGAAGTGCGGAGGTGGGTAACAGCCTCACAATGTGTACGGCTCCTTCCTCAGACCTCCTTAGTGCAGTATGGGGAAAGGCCAAGGGGCTGGAGGGCAAAGGTAGGGACCATCCCCACTACCCACCCTCCCCTTAACTCACTGCCTTCAGGTGGGGCCGACCCTGCAGCCCAGGAAAGAGGGCAGGGAGAGATCTTAAAACATCCAGCCAGGTGATTGGGACACGCGACAAGATGGAAGAGGCTGCAAGGCTGTTTCCAGAGCAGACTGCAGCAGTGCAGGCCAGGGCTTTGTCTTGTCCATGGTGTAAGGACAGTGCAGGACTCGTCTTCTTTAACCCACAGCTCTCGGCTTCCTGTCCAAAGCTTGAGCCCTGGGAGTCCTTGGTGTCTACAGGGAAGCAGAGGTCTCCCTCCAGCTGCATCTCCTGGTGGTTGATTTTGGTTGTGTGATGTCTCCTCACACGCAAAGATTCCTCTGAAGTATTTAAAATCAGAAAATTCACTTTCCTCAAATCTTTCCATAGCCAAATGGAACAGCTTTCCTAGACGTGAACAGGTGTCTTAAACTTGGACCTCACCTGCTGTCCTAGTGTAGCACAGAGGGGCTCTCCCAGGGTGTGACTGCTTCAGGCTCCTGTACTCCTGGGACAGCAGCATGTCTCAGGCTGACTCTGGGGGCAGAGTAGACCCGCTCAGCCTGACTGATACACAGGTGATCCAGATCTCCACCACAACCTGAAGTCCAGACCAGCTGACGGGGCGAGTGGAGGATGGAGCTTCCTCCAAAATTCAGGCTTGGAAAAGCTGGGCATGACACTCACCCAGGACTGAAGGGTGCAAAGGCCTTTCCCCCTCTGCCTGGAGAAGACCCTGGCCCTCTGTACCCTGCTCCACCTAACTTGTCAGTATCCTCCACAGTTCCCTGAGGATACTGACAAGACCACACTTGTCCTCAGATAAACCAAAAAAACCCTCAACTTTTGGGCCAGGCCACCCTGGGCTGCAATAAAGTCCCAGCCTTCTGAGGGCCCTGTTTGGCCATCAGGGCACCTGAGCAGTGGCTTTCTGTTCACCTGTCAGTGTATAGCTTCCTTGCTCATTCTTCCCCTCTGCTCCCTGGGTCCATGGAAATATCTGTCCACAAGGAGTGACCATAGCCAGGGAACAGATTGCAGCCACTGCAGTCTTTGCAGAAATAAATTGGGAAAGTTACTAAACATGGACAACCAGTGTCCTCACAAACCCAACAGGGAAAGCAGCAAAACCAAAAGACAGGAAGGGAGATAAGAGAGGATGGAGCAGAACCCTGTGCGGCACAGGGGAAGCAGGAGAGTAGCTTCCCAAGGGAGCATGATGTATCTTTCCTACTCACTTTCCAATAAACTGACTGAGAGAGATCAACCCTGGAGAAGACAGATGTGGGACTTCCTAAACATGCTCAGCCAATGGAAACAAGGACAAAGAATTACTGGAAGACAGGAGACTTGGGTGTTACAAATACATTATTAGTGAAAAGGAGGGAATTATTGCTTAATGTGTAGAGGACTTCCACCGCAACAATGAAGAAAATCTTTTGGAAACACGTGGTGGGAAGAATACACAACTTTTGGAACAGGATTAGTGCTCTGACTTTTCCACTTAAAATGGCAGATTTTATATTTTTTAACATATGCATAGTATACAACTTTATATAGTATTATGATATAGTATTCCATATAGTTGTATATAATTATATGAATTATAGTAGATAAGCAACATTATTACATATAATATATCATAAACATATAACCTTGAAACACCAAAATAAATGAGCCCACCCACAGAGATCCCTTTTGGAAAGTTCCTTCTTCAGGTGTGAACATGTGCCTATTACTGAGTAGTGATGAGACTTACACACTCCTATCAGAGTATGTAATAGGTTCGTGAGGTACAGACATCCACTAGTGCCCAAGCATGCTCGACCTGCCACTCAGAAGCTCCTGGCACAGGTAGGGTCTGTGCCACCCCAAGTTTCCTGTCTCTGAAGCACACACGCATCCTATTCTAGCCACTCTAAGCAGGACAGCAGTAAAATCATGGCAAAAAATTAGAAGATTGTAAATGGACAGCCAGATTCCAAGCCAACAGCATTATCTGAAAAGAAGTGTTTAAATGTTGAAGAGAGATGGGAGTTGGCCCAGGTGGAAAGGAGGAGGCAGGATGGCCAGAGTACAGCAGGAAGGATGCAAGGGCAAGCAGGCACAGGTGACAGCAGGCACTGCACACACCAAGCGAGAGGCTGAGGGGACACAAAGCACACACTGAAGGACAGTCTACACTACTGTACCTTAGTACATAACTTATGAAATGGCAGGCACTTATAATATCATATGAAATAACAAACAGCACCCAAAGATATAAAAGTGAGCAGAAATAGGAAGATGAAATATTATTATACACTGGTAAAAGCCTCATAAGGTACTGAGCTCACAATAAAAGTTAACAAATATCTGGCCATTAATTGACACATTGGCCCATAAATCCTTAAAAAGTGATAGAGCCTTTTACTCAGGGCTAAAGCAATAGAAAAGAAAAGGCCCCAGCCAAGAGTCATGATCTATGGCATTTCTGGCTTCAGAAACACGTGGGCGGCATGTGGGAAGCGGGAAGGCCACTGGGCAGGGACAGAACGGAGAGCAGCCACACGCTCCGCTGCATAGTACTGAGGTGCAGTGGCTTCTGGAGGAAGAGACAGAGGTGACCATCAGAGCATTCTTTCCATGAGGATAGAGTGGGCACAGTGTTGGTTGACAGTGCTACAGCCCAAGGGACAGCACCTTCCTGTTGAGACAGAGCCCTAGGTTCCAGTTTGGCATTGATATGGAAATCAGTATGGAAACCCCTCAAAAATGCTAAAACTAGGAACTCCATTTGACCCAGCTATTCCCCTTCTAAGTATCTTCCCACAAGTTAAAGACATATTAGAATGATCTATGTACATCCATGTTGATAGCAGCATAATCTAAGTCTTGGACAAGGTCTCTATGTCCATTACCAGATGAGTGGATAAAGAAAATATGGTATCTAAACACAATGGAGTACTACTCTGCCATAAAGAAGGATAAAGTTGAGTCATGTGTAGGAAAATGGATGCACCCTGAAACCATAATGTTAAGTGACATAAATCAGACACAGGAGCTTAAATACCCTATGGTTTCTCTTATATAAGAAACAAGTTATTAAAAAACAGCAAAATAAAAGCTAGATAATGGGGGATAGGTATTTCTCAAATGGGAAGGGGTAAAGAGACAGAAGAGGGAGGTAGAGGGGAGGGAAGCAGATGACAAAGGAATTCAGATGTGTTGTGTGCACATGCCAATTCCACACAAGGAACATCATCATTACGTATTGCAAGCATGTACTAATAAAAAGTAAATTTTTTAATTAAAAAAATAAAACATCAATGTGAGCTTTCTGCCCAGAAATTCCCAGAGGTTAAGATAGATAAACTGCTACACCCTGAAAAATGACACCGCTGTACATTCCCTTTCACTGCAGACTTTGAGACACCATGGATTAGAATCCAGAGGGGCTGGATATGTACACAGAGTAAAATAGTCTGGATTTTGATTATCCTGTCAAATAGTTGGTGTATCGATGCCCAGATATCCTTCTATCCACAAAGTCAGGCCTGGTACTGACTATGAATTTTGTAGAACGTTCTCCAGCGGGACCCAGGGGCATCCACAGGGTGAGCAGGAGCCACATTTGGTGCCTGAGGGACCCCAGGAGAGAATCTGGGTCCTAGTGAGGTCTATCCTACAGCAGTCTGCTCTGCCATCTGGGGTGCATTCCCCAGTTCTCCACATGGCAGCTCCCATGGACCACGTGCAGGATGTCCCCAGCTAGGAGGGCTCTCATCCCACAGGACACAGCTTTCCAACAACTCTGTGGGCATGAATTTTAGAATCCCTGAAAGAGACATTCTCTGTTACAAGAGTTCCCATAAGCAAGGGAGGAGAAGGCAGAGCAATCAGTCACGGTCCAAAGGCAAGTCACCTATCAGAGGTTCACATCACCAAGAAAAAGTGCTGCTTGCAGCACTGCAGATAACCCAGCTTTCCTCAGGTTGCAGGGAGAACAGTGAGTTAATTGATGTTAAATATTCTCATGGGGAAAGACGTGCTTTCCTTAAGCCTTTACTTTTAGCTGGCACTTCCTAATATAAATTCTATTAAACAATGATCTCTCTTATGACATCTACAAGTGTTTAAAAAATGAATGGTAGAAAAGTGTGTGTAAAGGAAAGCAGAAGGGAAAAAGAGAAAGACAGAGTTGGTTGACAAATCCCTACTAAACTTCCAGTATTGACATTAACTCTGAACTCCTGGAGGAAAATGAGCACTAGGCACCTCCAGAGGTTTCTCATCTCTTATTTCCAAGAAAGAGGAAGAGGCTTGCTCTGCCCGGGGCCACTTGACTAAAGCTGGTGCAGAGCACCGCTGTGAGTAAAGGCCATCATTACATACATTGTGAGTCAAAGTGACTTCTGGATTTTTTTGTTTGTTTGTTTTTTGTTTTGTTTGTTTTTTTTTTTTAGACAGGGTTTCGCTTTGTGGTTCAGGCTGGCCCTCAGCTCAGCCTCAAACTCACATCACAATCCTCCTGCCTCTGCCTCCCGAGTGCTGGGATTATAGGCGTGAGCCACCACACCCGGCACTGTGGTATGTGGTACTGGTTGCTGCTGGGTGTGGGTCTCCACGCCCAGTATTGTTATGTGGTTACCGGGGAATCGAACCCGGGTCCTTGCGCTTGCAAGACAGGCACCGGAACCACTGAGCTAACTCCCCGGCCCTATTTATTTATTTTTTTGAGACAAGATCTCGCTTTGTAGTTCAGGCTGGCCCTGAGCTCAGCCTCAAACTCACACCACAGCAATCCTTCTGCCTCTACCTGGCACTGCGGTATGTGGTACTGATTGCTTCTGGGCATGAGTCTCTACATCCAGTATTATATATGGTTACTGGGGACCAAACCTGGGCCCTTGTGCTTGTAAGACAGGCACTGGAACCACTGAACTAACTCCTCGGCCCAACTTCTGTATTCAGTGTTAGCTCAGATCATATTAAGAACAACAGGACTGAACTGAACTATTTCCATTGCACTTTGGTTTTCCCATATCAAATTGTGCCAGGATTGAATTTAATGCCATTACCAGGGCAATGTAAAATCCTATCAGATAGAAAACTAGACTATAAGGAATAAGCAATTCTGCCTACATCAGAATATAAGTGGGTGGTAGTAAGTACAACCCTGTCAGATGCAAGGTCCAAAACTAACACCTCATTGTCCTGTAGAAAACAACACCATTTTCTCAGTCATTTTGGGCAACTGTTCTTCATATTGATGTTGAAATGTGGGCTGTTTCTGAACCCAGATAATGCCTGTGGGATAGATATGTGAGAGTATGAGTCTGTGAAGAAAATTAATCTCATGCATAAATAATGCTGTGGGGTTAAAGATGCCTTCAGTTTCCTCACAACCCCACTCTACTTGATTAGCAGGATTTATCCTGCCCTGACACAGACTGAGAAAGCTCATCCTTGGGTGCTGAGTTAGATGATTGCTGTGGACTCAGCCACCAGCAGTTGGCTGTGACCAAGATCTCCACCGAAAGCAGCGCAGGCCCACACCGGGTTCCTCATCTGTCGGGCCAGCACAGACACTGTGGCATTTATAGTTGCGTATTTCAAACCTCCAAGGGTGAGAAATCTGAGTCCGGGCACCAACATAAATACAGGCCATCGATCACCGATGAAAAGACCTGAGATGTGGCCTTCTATAAATTTACAGTTTGTTTGCACAGTCTCACAGATGCATGGGTGAATAAAATATTTTGGCCAACTAGTAAAGTAAAGTGCAGGCACTATTGAAAGTCCTGTAGCTGATGCTCTGATTAACACGGGCAAGTGACTGCTGCTCACCACAGACTTCATGGGCTGTGTTCAGGAGACAATAACTGGGTCAGCAGGCCTCTGAGCCATGATGACATGGTGACCAGGGCCATGGGTAGGTCCACAAAGCTAAAACAAGGTACCAACTTGGGAATTCTCACTCTGGCTGCTCCTCAGGTCCAATTTTGCTCAAAGCCACATAAAACATAGCTGAGAAAAAAAAAACACAAACCCTAGGTCTAGAAGATGGTAGCACCAGCTCACAAGCTGCCCTTTCTTATTGGGAGATGCAAGGTCATGCTGGGCACCAATGTCACGGCTCATCTTAGCTTTCCCTCAACATCAAACCAATTAAGAGAGAAGAGGGTCATTCCTGATCATCTTTCTGAAGGCTCAGTCCATGTTCACTGGACAAAGCACAAGAGTAGCATGGCAGAAGGGCCTGGGCGGAGGAGCACTGCTCACATCATGGTAGAAAGGAAGTAATGAGGGAAGGATAAAACCAGGAGGAGGGATGCACCCATCCAGGCCACACCCCCAATCATCTGCATTTTCCAGTCACTCCCCAGCTCCCAACACCAAGCCAGCTGGAGCACCACCGCCATAACCAGTTGCTTTCCACAAACACCATCTTTGAACTCACAGTATCTAGATATAAATCATAACATTACACCCCTCATCTTCAAAAGATTCATATGCATCACTTTATAAAAACACACTGAGCCCATCTGTAAGAATCATCAAAGCCCTAACAGTTCCAACATTGCTGAAAAGCTCAGCCCCACCTGAATCTGCCTTTTCATGAGCACCTGGTCTTCCGAGCTTGGACCAGAATCTCCAGTCAAACCAAGATCTCCTCAGCTTTCCAAATTCCTCCAGTTCCCAGAGTTTCTGAACTACATGGACAGGCAGTGTCACAGCGACAACCGTGCTTCTCTGATATCAAGATCTGTATCAGTTAGGGTTCGCTAGAGGAACAGATTTAATTAAAATGTATGTATGACTGTATAAAGGTTTTACTAGGTAGACTTACAATGGCCACTTCAGAAATTGGGCCCAGAAGAGCAGGTGTCTGCATGCTGGAGAGTTGGGTGATCAAGACAAAGCCCAGGAGTTCCCCGCAGGGTCTGGCACAAGTACATGATGGAAAGCTGAAGGGTCTGCATTGGAAGCATAAAGGAACCAGAGACAAAGGTCTAAATGCAGCGGTGAAGACAAGAGTTCTTCCAAAGAATCAAAATTGAAGCACTTCCCTTCTCTTCCCCTTTTTGTTTGTCCAGCTGCAATGCTATTATTGGTGAGTGAACTCACATCTGAGGCAGATCTTCCCCTCTCAGACTGTGACCTATACCTTAGTCATCCACAGATACACCCAATTGTACTAACCTGCTACATGGCTCTGGTCCCTATACATGTCAGTTTGAGAAGTCACAGTTATCGAGCACATGGCTGCTGGAGGAAGCCTGGTCAGGATGTAGTCCTGTGGATACTGGGGTATCAAAGCAGCTCAGGTACAGAGAGTGAGGAGACTTGTGCACCAGTGTACAAGGTCCTGGAACCCTATACATGGCAGCTCATCTTTTCCTGTGTGATCATGGGGTGGTTTACTCTCTGCACTCACTAGGGAGAAGACCCAGCTTCCCCACACCAAAACATGTTCTGCTGACTGCACATGCTCTCACTGTCATCCACTGGGGAACCCCTTGTCCACAGTCAGGAGCCAACCTGAGCCACAGAGGCCAGATAGTTGGATGTGGGTCCCAGCCAGCATTTCTGGGGCGCTGGCAGAGTAGGATGGAAGCAACCCTTCAGA
>PVIR01002095.1:0-108335 GCA_004026965.1 Petromus typicus
AACCACTGAGCTATATCCCCGGCCCCCAAATCCAACAAATTTCAAAGCAGTGGGAAACCAAGGCCTGACTGCATTTTGCCGGTTTGTCTCTTTACCCAGCCTGAAGCCTTTTAATTTGCTAACTGAACAGTCTCATCCATAACTCTTACTTCCCCCATCTTGATCCCAATTGTTTCATGTTGAGCATGGTACTGGGTGAAGGTTGGGTTAGTGAGAGTGGCAACGACACCTGTAAAACGTAAAAATGTGGACAGATGCAAATAATAGCATTTATGAATAGTTTTCCACGACCCGGGGACTGGCCTATACACTTGACATACACCAGCTCATCTTATTTGTCACCCAAGGGTTAGAAATGGACATGGAAAGGTTACCAAGTTATGAAAGCCATTTAATAAGCAGTAGAGTCAGACTCTAGCCCTAGCCGGCCTGATTCCACACTCTATAATCTTAACCCCACTTCTCTGTGACCATGGGCTCAGAGTCACCGGATCAGTACAAGTTAAGTTTCTCACAGCTGTAACAGAAACGAAGTTCCAAACTCCATAACCCAGAGAAAGAGGATCTTAGCTAGGACTGAGTCCAGGACTCTGAAGGATACGCAGGGAGTTTCCTCTCTTTCCTGCTGAATACTGACCGCCTCTTTCCTACTCATGATGAGCCCCATCGATGTGGTAGAAAACACGACCTACTCACATTTTCACAGGACAGAGAGTTTGGGTGCCAGAGGAACGCACTCCCACTACCACTAGCAGAAAACCCCTGGTCAGCTGGGATCACATGGCTACAGGACAGACCTCTGGCCCTGGACTGATTAAGTCCTCCCCACAGTTCTCAGAAAACCTGTAGATTGGCAGCACCCAGAGATAGGAACAGAATGGCTGGAACAGCTCCTATAAACTGTCCCCTCCTACAAAGAGGATGTCCATCAGTTGTATGTCAAGGTATATAACCCAAAGCAGTCTGCTTTTCAGGGCCTCTCATTTGCAGTGCAAAGAGGATATGCCCTCTCCACCCGAGGTATCTTTCTAACCCTGGGAAGACCATCTCTGGTCCTGGCTGTTTCTCTACAAATAACAGATCTGCTTCAAGAGCTTACTACATAGAAGCTGTTCTGTAGCTTCAGTCCCAGAGGAGCTGGCCACCGATGCATAGTAAACGCTCTTCCTAGAGAGATGACTATCACCAGAGCATTTCTTGGGCCAACGAGGCTGGGTCTTGCGCTCACAGCCATGGCTGGGGCTGAGATGAAGAGGGTGTGGAAGGGTTTGGTGCCAGGAGAAGAGAAAAGAACCATTGGCTTCCATGAATTCCAAGGAACCTCTCATAACTGAGGCTTGACCAACACAGATAAAGGTCTTGCCCCAAAGTATGGTAACTCCAGGCTGCCGGGAGCTACAGAGATAATGCTAATGCCGAAAGTTCTCTGTGTGTGGACCACTTCATATTTCTAGATTTTGGTATGCAAGAAAGAGGACAGATAAGAGCCTATATTCAAGAAACTCTGAAAAAATAAATGGCTAAAAAGTTCATCCAAGGGACGATGAGACCAGAGGACAGGATGGCAATGGTTGTGAGAAACTTCTCACTATGTACTCTGCAACCTATTTTGAACTATGTAAAATATATTACATATCATATTTTAAAAATAACTCCCAAAAAATATCCTCAGGAAAAAAAGCTTAGAAAGAAATAAGCTAAAATGATAATTGTGCCTGTTATAACCCAGTCTAAGTTTCTAAGTTAAAGATCCCATTCCCTGCCTAGAACATATGTAGTGGTTGAAGCCTATTAGCTGTCATTGGAGAAAAGACAGGATTTGCCAGTGAGGGTTTTCCCCTCCAAGGGAAGGAGGAAAGACCATTGTCCTTTGAAATGTGAGGCTGAGGCAAGAGACTCTGAGAGGTGCAGAGGAGGTGGGGTGACTGGAGGCCTCTGCATACCTAGCAATCCCACCCCCAGCCCCTGGCCAGATGGACAAACTCCAGATATTTTGAAGGGAAGAAAACTCTCATGGTCTGAATTATGTCCCTCTAAATTTTCTAAAAAAGTAAAATTTCTTTACTCTCAAACTTCAGCATTTGAGCATGTAAGCATATTTGGAGATATAGTCTTCAAAAGAAGTGACCAAGTTACAGTGAGGTTATTAATGTGAGATCCCAACCCAGTAGGGCCAGAATCCTCTTAAGCGAAAGAGAGGCTGGGAGTATTGATCAGTCAAAAGTACATCTTAGCCTGGGTTTGATCCCCAGTCCAAAGAAGGAGAAGGAGAAAGAAAAGAAGAAGAGCAAAAGATAGCAGGGGTACAGGTGCACAGAAGGACAACCATGTAACCACACAGAAAGGCAAAAAGAGGGTGTCCGCCTGCTAACTCAGGAGAGAGACCTCAGTACGGACCAACCTTGCTGGCACCTTCATCTGGAACTTCAAACTTCTGAACTATAAGAAAATAAGATTTCATTCCTTGGGTCACTCAGTCTGTGGTGTTTTGTTACAGCAGCTGGTATGACCTGGTACAGGAAGCAGCATCTAGTGCGGTGAGGCCGAGGGCCAGGCTGAGATAGTTCTCCTAGCTGGGAGTCTGGGGGACCTGGGAGTTTCCATGAGTATCGGTTGGGAGACAGGAGGAAGGAACTGTGAGGACCAGGGAACCCCCAAGAGGCCCGAGGAATGTGACCAGGCAAAGTCCCAACACAGGAACTCAGCACAAGATGGACAGTCATGAGCACTGGAGTGACGACACGCCAAAGCAGTCCTCGGGACAGAAGCCATGAGGAAAGTACCGCGCACTCTCCAGTGCTACAGGAGCATCCAAGAACCCCTGGCACACCTGGAAAAGAGGCAAAAGGGGCACAAAGAGGAATTCTGAAAGAGTATCCCCCCGCCCCAGGAAGCAGTTTTCATTCAGAAAACTTTAAGTTCCCTTTCACTGATGTGTTTGAAGTTCTCTCGTCATATTTTTGTGCACCCCTGAATTTTCACACTTTCATTTCTAAGCAAAGCATGATGGGTCACTGACGGCAGAAATGCGTTCAAAAGTAAACATCAAAAAAAAAAGGTATAACCTTGACCAAAGCAGTTATGAAGCCTCAGGCCTCTCAGTAGAGAATTCAATATGTCTTGAAAGTCACTGAACCTGGGAGAGACCCAGGAGCCTTGAGGGGACCAAGTAGCATAAGCCTTCTCTGTAGACAAGGGGCTGGGGGGCAGTGCACCCACAAACCACATTCAGTCAAGTTCTGGTCCATCAAACTGGAGGGTGAGCTCCAAGCTCACATCTTGGAACTCCTTCCTGCTTTTTCCATTTTTAAAAGAGCAGATGTTCTCCTGGGAAAGAGATATTTAGCTACTCAAACAAATCAGAGAAGGGGGGGATGGAAATAAACCAGGCCTCTGCCTGCCACTGTGGCCGTACCCAAAGAAATCACATTAGCTAGAGGGCAACATCCGGCCCGGGTGGGGAGAGCTGCTCAGCTTGGCCCGTTTCCTGCCCAGAGCCAATGACGAATACCGACTGTCTTTGTTCTGGTTCGAGACGCGCAAGACAGTCTATGGGGTTATTTGTCTAGTTTGTTGACTCTCATAAAAGACATTCATAAATTTATTCTTAGTGCCAGGAGCGCTTACCGGTGTCAAAGTGGAGTCTTTTCAGACAGTTGCTCCATGTTAAAACAAGCCACTCCGATTCATCTATAAATAATTATCTGGGCTCCATTTAGCTAACAAACGCCTTATTTTTTCCTCTCTCTCTCTCTCTTTCTCTCTCTCCTCCCCCCCATCTTTTTAAAATCAACTTTAAAATGATTTTATAAACAACAGGAGGAATTTCCCATTAATATTAAAGTGTGTCTGAGTTGGTCATTTTAATAGAACTTTCCAGAGGGAACAAGTAGTCCTTCCATCTATCCACATGAGTCTTGCTCCCTTTTCAGAACGAGACATTTGGCAGCTCAGTCCTATGAGGACCAGTGAGAGCTTCCTCTCTCCCCACCCTCTGTCCATCTCCCTCACTGCTCGGGCCAAAAGGAGGAGCTTGGGCAGGCTGTGAACAGCATCAGTCCGAGCCAGTCAGGAAAATGTGCCACCACCCAGAGGCCTTCAGTGTTTCTGCTCTGACCTTAGGTCTCCAGAAATCTTCTCAGGCCACCACCTTCCTAAGAGAGAAAGGTGGAATTACAGCCATGTCCATTTAATGGATATAGCAGAACTCACTCCTTCCAGCTCCCTCACAAATCACAGCGGCTCTAATCCGTCAGAAATGTATTGCTCTTTGAGATAAAAAGAAATCCAGAGATGCACTACTGTGGGTAGATGTGATGGTCCACTGTGTCATCGTCTGTTTTTGTAATTCACCATCCTTCACGTGTCACCTCATGGCCCAAGGTGGCTGCTCAAGTCCAGACATCATGTCTCCATTCCAAGGAGCCAGAAGAAGGAAGAGTGCTCCCTCTTATTCAAGGACATTTCCTGAAATTACCACACAGTCCTGTTTCCTCACCAGACAGAATTTAATGAGGTGACCTTGTCTAATGCCAGAGAGGAAGGGACGCACCATCTTTCTTAGCTAGGTAGAAGTGTCACTTGAAAGGGAAGAACGGACACCGGGGATGAACCAGCCTTCTCAGCCATAATGATAACATGTTCCACAGTCTTCCAGCACCTCCCAAACCACACTCCACACAATCCCTCCACTGTGCCATTTCCAACAGCCTCCGTCTCCGCATCTCTTTTCTAACCACTTCTTTTCTATGGTTCACTTTTTCTCTCTGAGAGTTGAGATTCTGAGCAGTTGGACCAGCAGATGAGTTCTCAGCAAGTCAGAGACATGTCTGAAACTCCTGCCCTGGAAGTCATCTGAAGCTCCTAAGAAGCCGAGCGTACACATCACTACCAGAGGTCCCCTAGAAATAAAATTTGAACACAAAACTTAGGTCTTGCTTTGCTGCTGCCTCAATCAGAGAGCAGCACAAATCTGCCATCCCTAATGCACCTCCAAAGGCGGATAAAGGGCAAAGCTGCTCTAGTCACTTGACTTCCTCTTCCTTATTATCTGCATCCGTGTCGCCATCATAGTCAGCATTTATTCTGATTTCTCTGAGTGTTCCACGTGTATTAACTCACCTGCTCCTCACAGCCACGTTAGGCTGTGGGTGTATTATTGCCCCCTTTTGAGGAAACCAAAGTATAGATGGCTAGGAATGTGTCCAAGGTAGACTTTCAATATTGCTAGAGCAGAGACTTGGATTCTAGAGTCGAAGAAGGAGCTGCATCTTGGCTGCATCCGTGTTTGGGTGACCTCCAGTTTCATGAGACACTACCAGACACTCCAGAAAAAAAGGTGTTGGTTTAGGGGTTTGGAAAACAGTGAGGCAGAAAAGAAAGCAGCCTTTCTAGCGCAGGCTTTCCCAGAGCCTTCAGTCTGCAAAGGTACAGATCTCTAGAGGAAGACGTGTCTAAACTCAGCAGCCCATGCTCTCCAGGTTGGAAGCACCTGTCAGGATTACACAGGACTGGTGCCTTGCTGCAGAAAAGCTGCCTGGTGATTTATTTTGCTTTTCTAGCCCCTGGATATTTCCTTACTTCGCTTCCCTATGAAAGCTGCTCAGACATCCTTATGCTACTAACCTCACTCATGTGACCCACCCAGTAGGTGGATGAATATCATGGGGAGGATATTGTTCTGACACTGAGCCCTCCTGTCTTGGTTTCTGGCAGTCAAGAAGCTGATGTGGACTGGTACAAGTGTTTAGCTCTACTAATGGGGTGACAAGAAGGACAAGAGGCCAGGTACAGTCTGTTGAAAACCCCTGAGAGATTAGAGAGAGTGTTGGGGTCTCAGGCAAGCAGCAGAACCCAAGAGAAGTTGGTCTTCAGGACAGAGGGTGCACCCAAAGGAGCAGGAGACTGCCCACAATGCTGCTGGGCTCTGTACCAGAACACATGCAGGGAAGTTTTATGAAATTAAATGATGTCCTTGCTCTACCAAATTCTCCCTCTATGCACACATAGTGCCTTTGGCTAGGATGATAGCTATTCTCCACCTTCTACTGTTTAGGAAAGCTGGAGTCTTCAAGAAGCACTGTAGTTTCTACCTCCCTCTGTGAGCCCTTAGCTGGTGCCTGATGGTCACAGGGTCTGAGAACCAGCACTCTACTGACACTTCCAAGTCCTTGGCAGGGTCAGTTGGAGGGGACACTCCAGGAGCTGTGTCAGCAACGTGTCCCTTACTCTCCTCGCTACCCCACCTCACTTCCAATCAGCCCTCCCTGATTCCCTGAGGGATCCCCTCAAACATCAGCTGCATGCATATCCTCACGGACTCTGGCAGATGTGGTTGAAAACAGCTGGGCCAACAAGCCAGACCAGCAGGACTCTGAGCATCACCCACAGAGCACAGGGCTGGCTGCGTCCTCCTGCCTGCCCACCCTCATCATCCTGCTCTCAGCTCTTGGAAGCCTGATGCTGCTCTGCCTCCCTCCAGGCAGCCTCAGGGCAGGGAGTGAGCTGCCTCTGGAGTGCCTACCACTGAGTGTCGTCCCACAGGGACGGGAAACCAACCTGGCTCTCTGCCTGAGAAGAGAGACCAAGGAGGTGACATGAGTCACTTAGGCATGCAGTTTTCCATCCACACTAAGCCCTGGAATCTTGGCCACCCTGCACGATGCCCTGGGGTTCCTCCCTCTTCCAGCTTGCCTTTGTCTTGCTACACACACCTCTGGAATGTTCAGCGGTCACCAGCTCAACCGCCATGGTCCAGTGACCCGGAACTCTAACAGGCAGCTCTGCAGGCCCTTCTTGGATGGGATGGGCACTCCGTAGCACATGCCAGGAGCACACAAGTGGGGGCCCTTGGGTCCTTCAGCTCCCAGGGGATGGGCAGCTAGAGCTATGTTATTTTGCTGCCACTAAACAGGCATCTACTCAGATCCCAGTGAGGAAGGAGGAGCTCAGCTCTTGATGGTATTCACTTTATACGTGCCTTTTGCTCTGTCCTGCTTCTCCAGGGCAAAAGAGCCACAAGAAGTACGTAAACCCTGTCCCCGTCCTGAGCAGACCTGGCTGCATCCTAGACCCTCTTTTAGAAAACGTTGAGACAGCATCTTGCTAAGTTGCCCAGGCTGACCTTGAACTTCCATCTTCTTCTTCAGCCTCCCAAAGAGCTAAGATTGTGTCTGCCTAGGAGCTACCCTCTTTCCTACCAATAAGGACTCTGATCATTAGTTACCTTTCCTTGCTGGAGACAAAACACCTGGTACCTGAAGCTCAAAGGAGGAGAGGTTTACTTTGGTCCATTGTTTCCCATAGTCACCTGGCTAGAAGGCGGAAATGGCATGGTAGAAAGGAAGAACAAGACAATCGTTCACCTCATGGCATCCTGGAAGCAGAGTGACAGAGAAGAACCAGATAGTTAGGGGCCAGGAGCCAAGGACTAGATGTGCTCCTCAAGGTCATACACAGACACATCCAGAAGTGTGCTTTGATAATCTCCTGGGTGCCTCTCAGGCTAAATCAGTGGGCAATCAAGATCAATATGCACAGACCATGTCTGCTGAAGGAGCCCATGGTGAGCACGTGATCTGGGACTGGCCAGTCAGGGCACAGCAAGATAAACTCAGCCACATACCTGCCAGATAAGTTCTGGAGCAACAATAGGCCTCCTCTGTCGTGGCAGAAGGAGATACACACATCTTTTCAGTGCTCTGAGCAGAACATTCTAGGTTCACTCCTCCCTTCAACTTCCTTTCCAGAGAATTCTCTTTCACTTCAAATCCCCCTACTCTGAACTCTGGGACCATTTACTCATCTGTACCATTTACAGATTCTTTTAACACTTGGTATTTTCAGGTCATAATCTATGCACAAATGTAGTAAGCCCCAAAACTTTAAGAGCAGCTGAGCCTACAGTGTTTCCTCACCGTTCAGGCAGGTGCTGAACCTGTAACCTACGGACTCCTACCCGGTCTGCAGCTGCCCTGTGAATAAAGGTGGTTATTACATCAGGATTCTCCTTTTTGTTGTTGTTTTTCAGTACAGACCACATTATGTAGTGCAGCCTGGCCTTGAACTTGCTGTGCAGCCCAGGATAAGCTCAAATTCGTGATCCTCCTGCCTCAACCTCATTACAGGTGTGTATTACCACACCTGGCTCAGGATCCCAATTTAGAGAAGAGAGGGTAGCTTGAAGTAAACAAGCCACTTGACAGAAATCCTCCCAATTAAATCGTAAGATGAGAGCTTTCTATACAGAGGGTGGAGGTTGTAGGGAGAGCAGGGGAATAAGAAAAAATGAGAACTGAGGTGTCATGTACAGGTACAAACCCTCAATGTTGAATGTGATCATAATGTATATATAAAATGTAGCGATAAAATCAATTAAAAAAAATGAGAGCTTTCTGGATCATATCTGTCTGCTTAACAGACACACCCTGAACTCGGCTCTGCGTACTATCTAATGATTCCTCATAAACATCGCTAATGACGTCACCGGCTGTAAGCAGATTTCGGGAGTACAGGCACGAGGAAGGGCCACATGACATCCGGGACTCCTGTCCTGGGCCCGGGTCTGAGTTGATGGGACAAGTTCCCGTTGACCACGCCCCGTTCCTCCGTCTCCAGCCGCTCTGCCCAGGCGCCGCCCCCTCCACACAGAGGACCATTCACCACCTGGCCCGGAGACAGGCGTCGCTCCCAGGGAATTCTGAGGCAGCCCTGGAGCTGAAGGCAGCTCACGAACAGACGAGCAATTCTCCCCTGGAACAGAAGAAATTCAGTCCCAATCAAGGGCTCATACTGTCCACCTATGACCAAAACAACCCACACCCGTTTGCTGAACCTTGAGCTGGGCCCAAACATTAATTTTGTTACTGAACAGTGGAACAAACTAAAGTGGTTTTTTTCCAGAGAAAAAAAATTGCAGACCAGCCTGAACCTGAACTGAACCGGTATATTTTCTAAAACTACTGAACAGGAACAAAATCAGACATCAACATGTTCTGCAAAGGAAACCAGTATTTTGTTCAATGCCACTTTTTGATTTGAAAAAGAAATCAGGAAGGTGCAGAGGCGAGAGGCGCGCTCAGCCTCCCTCGTGTGACTCTCCTCCGGATATAATCATGCCCTCCAGAATGCTACACGAACAATGTAGGCTGGCTTTTCCTCAGCGCAGAAGCGAACCTTGCTTACAGGTCAATCTGAAACTTCTAGAACATTCAGTTCCCCCACACAGACTGATTGACCTGAGTTCCAAAACACCAGGCAAGGGATCAGATCTTTGGGTGCTGGTCCCAACTGTCCAAGTGGCCTCGGGGACATCACCCTGAGTCTGTGCTGCCCATAGTTAAGTGATGCTCTGGCAGCATGACACAGTCCACCTGACGGCTGCGTCATTTCCTGTTAGAAAGTCAGATTCACACATGACCTTGGCCCCCAGGAGAGAATGTTGGGTTGGCCAGAAACTCCCATTCTCATCCGCCAGCAAGCGGGGATCATTGAGCCTTGGGGACTCATTTCAACACAGGAAAGACTTGTCCGTTAGGGTGGTCATGGTTACAGATGGCATTACCCACTCCCATCCTGGAGCTTGATGAAAGAGAATGTGTGGGTGATGAGAAGCTGGCTGAAAAGAAATGAGGCCGAGAGCCAGGACCACCAGCTCTCTGCACCTCCAGAGCAAAACCAAGTACAAGGGGTCCTTCTCTGATCCAGACTAATGAGAGCTACAAAGAATGTGTAAGATCTTTTGTTTGGATTCTAACTTTATTCCCAGTAAAGATACATTGTCATGAATCCTCCTCTGTCTTTGAAAGAGGTTCATGCAATGGGTCTTTTACTACAAAAAAAATTATATTTAAACACTGGCTGTATTTTTTTTTTAAACCATACTACACATCTACTGTTAACAAGTAGTTTAGGAGCAGAGAGAGTGTCTGCCATTTGTTTTATATTGTAAATATCATTTGGATCCTTCATAAGAAGCATGGGTATGTTACATTTATAATATTTAAAATGTAGACTAAAATGCTTATATATGTATATATGTATATATATTATATATAACATTCAAAGAGTAAGGCATAGGAATATAGGCAGAAATTATAGAGAAAGTGATTTATGGATTTAACTGCATTACCCTGAAATGCTTCTGCTTATAAAAAAGCTACCTTTGTGCTGGGGATTTAGCTCAGTGGTTCCAGTGCTTGCCTAGCAAGTGAAAGGGCTCAGGTTGTGTCCCCGGTAACCACATACAACAGTGCCAGGCGTGGAGATTCATGCCCACCAGCAATCAGTACCACATACCACAGTGCTGGCGTGGCAGCACTCGGGAGGCAGAGGCAGAGGCAGGATTGCTATAAGTTCAAGGCTGAGCTCAGGGTCAGCCTAAACTACAAAAACTGTCTCAAAAAAAAAAGCTACCAATTATTTATAATATATATGATGGGAAATATTTATATATAAAAAGCACTTTGAGTACAACCAATTTCCTAATAGACAAAAATAAGCAATTCATAAAAACAAACATGCAAATGAACAATGAGCATAAAAAGATCCACTCTTACAAATAACTAAGTGAAAGTAACATCTTTGCCTACCCCACTGACAAATATGCTTTAAATCCCCTTTTTAATACTGACTGATAGACAGGAAGACAGGTGAGCAGCCCTGTGTTCTGTCCACAGGAAAGCAAACTGGTGACACATTCTTGGAGAGCTGCCTTTCCAAGATCATGAACAACTTTTAAAGTATGTGTAAATTTTGAGATGCCAATTTGATTTCTAAGCGCTGGTCCCTAAGGAACTTGTTGTAGCTAAAGATACATGCACTTGGATACTCAGCGAAGCATTGTTTACAAAAGCAGAATGTTGGAAATAGCCTCACTGTCTAAACAGTGAAGGGCTGGTTTAAAATATTATGGCACTGTCCACAGGGAATAGCTATGCAGCTATTAAAATAATGATAGAGAAAGATATAAAACACCATGGAAGCTCTCATGATATGTGAAGTGACAACTGGTTACAGTGGTATGTTTAATGTGAACTGACTTTTATAAATAAATGCATATATATTTTTTTTTGATCTGCATTTAATTGTCATAGTTGATCTTAGCTAAAAGGCCAAGAAGCTATCTATGTTTTATCTATAAAAGCTGCTTATAGAACATCTTTTCTTTCTCCTTTGTGGTCTGCAGCCTTCTTTATAATTAAAACATTTTACTTTTTAATAAAAATGCACAGTGCTGAAATGCAACCAGCAATCATTATCTAGTAATCAATCAGGAAGTAAACATTTTTAAATCAACAAGTGAAGAACCAAAGACACATCAAATAAGATAAAGTCATATCAGTTGTTCCAAATAACCCCTCTAATTAATCTTTTATGCTTTTTGTTAGACCACAGAATCTGAGTTTGCACAGATGAGGTCATTGCATTGCAAAACTTGTTGGACCAGGACAACATTATAAACTCATAACCTACTCTTACCCACAGAAAAGGGGAAAATAAATTTATTTCTTTCTGAGAGAAAATCATGCATCTTGAATGCTCCAGGTGGAAAGGCCAAAGCAAGATTTCACAAGTTGGAGTCCCAAGACCAAGATGGCCCCCGAGGACATGGTTCTGTGCCAGTGTGAAATTATGAGTTTTCAGAGAAGAAAAAGGAAGATCCATGAAGAGCAAGGGCTATCTGCAAGCTGCAAACTACTGATGTGTGTTACTAAGAAAAAAAGATAAATTACCAATGACAGGGAAAGCTATAGATCCTCAATACCTGCTGCAGGTCTTCTGATGCTAGAAAACATACACACACAAACACACATGTACACCCGCATGTACATGCATGTGTGTATGCATGCACATACACAAAAATCTAATTCACAGTAGGTGCTCAATAAACACTGGTTAAATAATATTGTCAACCAATTTCTCTAGGCCTCTTTCACAGCTTCTGTTTGGCCACAAATCCTTAGCTGAAATATTTCCCATCTCAGGAGAAGCCAGAGAAAAACATGTAAGCTATGGGGCTAAAATTTGTAGGATAATATATCTTCATGAAGGAGAAAGTTAGACAGACAAAGACAATCATTAACAGGATAGTAATGGAGTATTCGACTTGCTGTCTTGTTGCTCAGTGTTTTGGAGCCATTACTTAATAAAGTAAGGTTTATTAAACACAAGGCCTGTGAGATCATGACAGTGGGTCTGATAACTAAGATGGCTACTAAGTGACTGATGGACGGGTAGTCTATACCACACAGATACTCTGGATGAATGGTTGATTTGATTCCAAGTAGGACGGAGCAGGACAGTGTGAGATTTCATCACATCTCTCAGATCAGAGTGTGCAATTAAAACTTACACAGTGTATATTCCTGAAATTTTCCATTTAATATTTTCAGACTACTGCTGACCCAGCTAAGTGAAAGTACAGAAAGCAAATGCACAATAAGAAGGGAGAACTGGGGCTGGGGATTTATCTCAGTGGTTTCGGCACCTGTCTTGCAAGTGCAAGGGCCTGGGTTCGATCACCGGTAACTACATACAACAGTGTCAGGTGTAGTGACTCATGCCCACCAGCAATCAGTACCACATACCACAGTGCCGGGCATGGTGGCTTATGCCTATAACCCCAGCACTTGGGAGACAGAGGCAGGAGGATTGCTGTGATGTGAGTTTGAGGCTGAGCTCAGGGCCAGCCTGAACTACAAAGCAAGGCCCTGTCTCCAAAAAAAAAAAAAAAAAAAAAAAGAGAGAACTATATTATATTATTGATCCTTCCCTACATCCAGACAATAGCCTTTCTTGTTCTTTGACTTAATACATAGAGAAACTTCTGTTTCTAAATTACCAGTTTTAACTTAACCGTGGTGTTATTTATATTTGGGGGCCAGGGATTTACCTCAGTGGTTCCAGCACCTGACTTGCACGCGCAAGGACCCAGGTTCAATCCCCAGTAACCACATAAAATACTGGGTGTGGAGACTCACACCCAGCAACAACCAGTACCACATACCACAGTGCCAGGCATGGTGGCTCACACCTGTAATCCCAGCACTCGGGAGGCAGAGGCAGGAGGATTGCTGTGATGTGAGTTTGAGGCTGAGCTCAGGGCCAGCCTGAACTACAAAGCAAGACCCTGTCTCAAAAAACCTTAAAAAGGGCCAGGGAGTTAGCTCAGTGGTTCTGGCACCTGTCTTGCAAGCGCAAGGACCCGGGTTCAATCCTCGGTAACCACATACCATACTGGGCGTGGAGACTCACGCCCAGCAGCAACCAGTACCACATACCACAGTGCCGGGCATGGTGGCTCACGCCTGTAATCCCAGCACTCGGGAGGCAGAGGCAGGAGGATTGCTGGGATGTGAGTTTGAGGCTGAGCTCAGGGCCAGCCTGAACCACAAAGCAAGACCCTGTCTCAAAAAACCTTTAAAAAAAAAAAAGAAAAGAAATTTTTTTTTGCTGGCTCTCAAACACCCTGGAAATGTTTTCGTTATAACTTGAGTATTTCCTATCAAGCAACTCACAGTCTGTTCAGAGGGTGGATAAGCACAGGACATTGTCTCACTTGGAGGAGAACTGCATTAAACTTTTCTTAACCATGATCCTCTGTTTTCCTGTAGTGGCCTCTCAGACAAAGGCTAAGTAGAATAATGTGATTATAACAAAAAAGAAAGGAAACAAAGTTTATGTATATGGGGGGTGGGGGTGGCAGGGTGGGTAGGGCTATGGGAAAAAAATGAGAATTGATTTGTGTCACATACTGGTACAAATTTCCATTGTTGAGTGCAACCATGGCATGTATATGTAATGTACCAATAAAGATTTTTAAAAATAAAAATTTAAAAAAAACAAAGCTAAGTAGAAAAATTCCCAAGGATAACCTGGGAACAATAGGCACCTAGACAGACTCCAGGTGGGTTCCAGGGGCTTTTGAAGGAGTCAGATACAAATGTCCAATAAAAAGACACTGAGGAATGTAAAGATGCTAAGGCACAGTAGATGATAAAAATCTGCTGAGTGACTATGCCAGTGGGAGGCTTTTAGTCCTGCAGAATGTAAAGACAAAGACACCAGGGAAGTTCTGCCAGTCAGGGCAGAGGAGAAGCCTGTTGTAAGAGAGTCATCTGAAAGCCCAAAGCTCATCAGCATCACTCTGTCCCAAATCAGGATGCCCATATTTAATGATCAGACTGGCTGGATAAGCAATGATAAGTGAGTGCAAATTGAAACAACCGCTGTGCTAAGACAATAGGATCTGTTGTATACATGTTCATTGTCAAATACATAATATCACTTTTGGCTGCAAATCTGGTTGATGCTGTTCATATAGAGATTTATCAAACTTGTAAATGACTTTTGTATATATTCGCACACACTGGCTCACTCCTCGTTTGCATATGGTCAGCACCAGACTATATGTTTGCTGAAGAGACAAATGACTGTTCGCCTTCAGAAAGCAAACATTTGCAGACACTTGGCCACAAACATGGGGAAAATGGAGACAACAGGACAGGCTATGAACCTGATTCCCACTCATACAACCTGAAGGATCCCATCTGGAAACCTCCCTGCAAAAAGATTTTTTTAAAAAAAATATATATAAACCAAGAAGAGAAAGAAGAGGACCCACTAAGGAGTTTAAGACATTGGGAATGATACTCATTTTTTCCCACCTCATATCCATTAGGCTCCAACAGTATCAAGTTCTTTCCTTGCACTGTGTCTATTCTGCAGCCCACAGAAAGCTAGACTGGTGGATGGGCGCATGGCCAGGCCCACAGTGTCCAGAGCTGCAGTAACACAAGGTCTGGGCCATAGCAGACTACCCTGACGTCTCTGCCTAATTCCCATTGTGTCTTAGAGCAGAGACCCCCGATCCACAGAGGACTGGAGAGGGAGACACACGTGCCCCACACCTCATCTACTGCTGGACTCCCCAGAGCCACTAGGCGGGTGTACCACCAAACACATGCAAGAACATGACAGCTGAGTCATAACTGCATCTTCACCCTGAGTTGGTTATAAACGTGTTATGTACATCTGCTAGGAAATCAGAAGAAACACCACTCCAGGAGTACCCTTTGCAAAAATAAATTTGAGCCCTCCCAAAAAGGATAAAATCCTGCTGGTTGTGACAACATGAGTGGAGCTGGAGGACAGTATGGTGAGTGACATAATCCAGGTGCAGAAAGACAGATACTGTATCATCTTATGCATAATGGAATTTTAAAAAGTTGATCCCATAGAAGGTGAGAATAGAATAGTGCTTGCTAGAGCATGTAGAGGAAGGGAGGGGAGGAGGGAAGGAGGAAAGAGAGAAGGAAGGGAAGAAGGAGGAAAGGTTGGTCACGCGGTACTGAATTACACTGAGAAGAGTGAGAAGTTGTGGTGTGCTACCGTGCAGTGTGGTGACTATAAACTGTGTGTTTAAAAAAAAAAAAAAAAAAAAAAGCTAGAGAAAAGGATTTTGAATGTCTTTATTACAGATACTACAAACTTTTGAGGAGCTATATGTGTGTACCCTGATTTAATTACACATGGTACACCTGTATTGAAACATCATATGGTACCCCATACAAATGTAGTTTTTAATGTGTCAGTTTAAAAACATTGTCTTCAAGAGTCGGAGGAGAGGATTGCCAGTAGGACACAAGACCACGTCTCCAGCTCGAGACTCACAAATCTTTTCCACATTTTCAGTTCTCCCTCTTCCATGGGACCCCAAAATACTCCAGGTACTTACAAGATAATTGGGTCAAACAGCTTTGGGGAAACCTCAAGCCACTGAGACACGAATGTTTCAGCACATGAGAAGAAATTAAAGTTTTAAATCAGCTAATCTTTGTTAGACTTTTCTCACATCATACAAATTCTTATCCCAGAGGATTGACTGTGAAAGTTATTGCTTCACATTTTACCTTTGGGTAAAAAACCTAGTCGTGAAATAGGTGAACGTATAAGGCCAGAATGTTCTGGTAAGTATATGAAAGTCAGTGCTCCATGTACTTGAGTGCTGGGTAGTAGAATCTTTGATGTCACCACACGAAGCTTCCTCTATGAAACCCAGCATAGGAACCTTCCAAGCTTGGCTCCAGGGAGAACTATTCTCCTAGAATTGATTCCTGTTCAGTTAGGGGACACGGGTCCTTCTATCGATCATATTTCTCTTTCTGCTTTGGCTACCAGGAAGCTCACAGCCAAATATGTGATCCACCATTAGTAACGACGTAGGACGTAAGTGACTCAAGCATCTGTGCCCAAATCTAGCTCTGATTTTTCTTATGCTCCACCTTTGTTTCTCTTGACCTTGACATCTTTACTCATGTAGGTGATCCTGTTGTTTTCTGTGCCTTCAATGCATGGTGCTTTGAGTGACATACAGATGGATTCATAAACATTTCAGCCTTTCTTTCTCTGCACAAAAAGGTTGGGGCCTAGACTAGACTTCACTGCAGTGGGCAAAAGGCCTCACTGCACACAGGACAGCAAACATCCTATTTGTTTCATGGGAGAACATTTTGCTTTTTATATGGTTTTTCACTGGTGCTTTTCTTAGATTGTGGTTTTCTGAAATTATTTATTTGGGTAGAAATCACCAAAAAGTGATGTTTGTATATTGCTCGCCTATTTCAATCTTCTTAAAATTTTCTTGTGCACTATAGCCTGAGTGTACATAGATCCCACCCACCCTCCAAATAAAAATGTCAGACCACTTACCTGAAAAGTTGTGAGGCCAACCTGGCCACACTTCCTACTATCAGCCACCAGCATCATGGAGCGTAACCAGATAGACTGATGCCGGCATCTTCGTGCCCCCTTGTGCTCATCAGGCCACAGGCCTCCAGCAACTGCAACTTAGTTTAGTGTTATTCCACACAGAGGGTAATGGGAGACACTAGATGTTCATTGGTGCTCCTGAGGGAGCTGTGCCTCAGCCCTTCGCATCTATGGGCTCCACATTCAGGGACTCAGCTGTCTTCTAATATGGAAAACACTTGACAGCTGGGGATTTAGCTCAGTGGTTCCAACGCCTGTCCTGCAAGCGCAAGGACCCAGGTTCAAATCCCTGGTAACCACATACAAAAAATGCCAGGTGTGAAGACTCACGCCCACCAGCAATCAGAACCACACACCACAGTGCCGGGTGTGGTGGTGGCTCACGCCTGTAAGCCCAGCACTTGGGAGGCAGAGGCAGGAGGATTGCTGTGATGTGAGTTTAAGGCTGAGCTCAGGGCCAGCCTGAACTACAAAGCGAGACCTTGTCTCAAACAAACAAACACTTGAAAAACGCACCTGTACTGATCATATGCTGACTTTTGTTCTTGTCATTAGTCTCTAAACAATACAGCGTAACAGCTATTTACATAGCATTTATGTTGTGTTACATATTATCAGTAACTCAGAGATGATTTAAAATACACAGGAAGTCTATTGGCTCCGTGCAAATCCTGTGTCATTCACATAAAGGACTTGAGCATCTGGCATCTGCAGAAAACCTGGGACTAATTTCCATGGATACTGAGGAGACAAGGGACACCTGTACGTCCTCGCAGACGTTCCCTTCATGCATCACCTTAAAGGCGGGTAGAGTTCACTCCATTCGACCAGCAAGACTCAGAGTTAAGGAACCCAGATTCGTATTTCATGCTGCCTTTGGTTCCTCCATAAGTAACAGAGGAACTGGGAAGAGTGATGGTCTAAAATTTCAGGTCCAAAATCAAAGGGTTTGGAGAACAAAGTAGCAGGTTAAATTATGAGGTTTTTTTTTTTTTTTTTCATTGTCTGTGTTCTTTTCTTTGTTGGCCTCATGTTTCACTGTAGAATACACTTTCTATCACTTTCTTTTTGCTTCCCAGAAAAATTCCAGGAGGCCTTACATGTCTTCCTTCCCCCCTTGCCCCTGTCCTCCAAGTGGTTTTTCCTCATCTTGGAGCTTCTCTCCCCCAGCTCCGGGTGCTTATCTCTTCCCTGGTCTTTTGCTCTGGGCTACAGGGCCCTCAGGGAGAGAGAGAATCAGCCTGGGAAACCCCGTGCAAGGTAATTAGACAGCCTTGCTTAATGTCTCCTTTCTCAGAAAAAAAAAAGCATTTTAGGAAAATATTTCCACAGTTTTAGTTAACAGTGATACCTGCCTTTTTCAGATATTATAAGGAGTTTTAAACACTTTGACACATGATGCCCACTCCCAATGAATATGTTGTTACCAAATATTCACTTCTGTCTTTTTCTGTCAACAGATTTCACGATATTACATTCATCTTCACTATATCCTCAAATAAGTTTTTATCAACAGTTTATATTTTTTTCTTTGATTTTTTTCTTTCACTTTAGATGTTTCTTAAGCAATCATTTCACAACTTCCCAAGGTACATTCTTCCAAATAATTTTAGTATGTATTAGTTTTAAGCATTTCATCTGAAAACATGCTTGTTTCTTCCTTCTTCTTGAAAGTTTTTCTAAATTTACAATTATATACTAACAGTTATTTTCTTGGAGCTTTGTGAAGATTTTATTATGATGATTTTTGGCTTTTATTACAACTAAAATAAATTTGTCTATAGGTTGTTCTTTTTTATTTTGGTTTAGTAGAACATATGCATCATACATAATGTTTACATTCCTTGTGGGGAGTTAATGCATGTACATAATACATCTGAATTATTTTTTATCCTCTTTCCCTTCTCTCCCTCCATCTATCTCTTTCCCCTTTGAGGACAATCTACCTCTCTACTTCCTGTTATCTATCTTTTATTTTTCTCTTTAGTTTTACTCTAGGTTTCTCATATAAAACACCATTTAAGAGGTGCTACATTATTTCACTTAACATTAGAGGTACATCATTTTTCCTACAGATGATTCAAATTTGTCTTTGTTTATAGTAAGACAATATTCAATTGTGTGTACATGCTACATTGTCCTTATCCATTCATCTACTGATGAATATACGAGTTACTTCCAAGATTTAGTTCTTAGGAATTGTGCAAAAGTGATGTTTTAAAAAGAAATCCCAGGGAGATATCAACGCCAGAACTTAAAGGAATAGAAGTCCTGATGTGGGAAGTCAAGCAGCAAACAGGAGGTCCAAGGGGGAGTGTAAGTCTCAGCAGGTTCCCTGGGCCCCCTAACTTCCTTCCCTACCTGCCTGCGGGGAGGGGAACCTTGAGCCACCTGGTGTGGTGCTGTGTAAGAAGAAGCCCAGACTTCTCTTCCACCAAGTCACTATCCACATTTAATGGCTGGTGCGTGACTCAGAACAAAGCTGCCACTGATGGAGGATGGTTTGTGGATGAATCTGGGGATCAGGACTGCCAGAAATCTCAAAATGCCTGCCTGATGAGGCCCCTAGGTCCAAACCGGGCCAGACTCAACTGCCTACCTCAACCTGATTCCAACAGGCAACTCCTTGGAGGACTTTGCCTTTCTCCAGGCCTGAGCTTCAGCCCCTCTTGGGGTACCAGAAAGCTCTAACACAGGCAAGTAGCTTCAGGGCTGCACATCCAAACTCCCCAGACCCCAAGAACAGAAAAGAAAGCCAGCTCCTGGCAAGCGGTGGCCATCTTCACTGCTCGGGTCAGCAGGTCATAGCGCCAAGGAATCTCCAGGCAGAAAAGAGAGGGATGCACCACTGGGCACACTTGTCCCTGCCCAAGGTTCCTCGCAGCTGTGTGACAACTTTCACTCAGTGGCCTGCTCTTCTTCACCCAAGTCCTACACTGTGAGGGATCAAATATATGTATAGAAATGTGAAATGTGTGCTTTTGTGCCAGACCTCTTAAAGGTAGTACCAGTTTTGGAAGCTAGACACAAGTTTATGGATTTCTCTTTCATAATCATCCAGATGTTTGGCCTGGCCCAGATTGAACAAGCAATAAAATCCCACACTTCCCCCCAGAGGTAAATCACCTGCCTCCAGAGGCTTGTCTCGCACCGCCCTGTGGCTGTAACAGCTGAGAGGCCCCGGGGAGGCAAGAATTCCTGTCCCCAGTCCAGAGAGCCAACTGGACATCCTGTCTGGAACGCTTAACCCCTAACATGCCTATCAAAGTGGAGGACTACATGTTTGGTTTAGGGATTTGTTTTTGATTGTTACTTGCTTTTCCATAAATTTTCATAAAAATGTTAGAAAATTCTTTTGTCTTGAGTTCCTTAGCTGATTGAACTTTTGGGTTCAGAGATGCACTCTGATTTAGATTTTCAAAGAAAAGTGGCTGGGAAGGACTATGACAAGATACAGCCTACTTCAGGTTATCTGATGAGGAACCATCAGGAAAAAAAGGCATAAAAGAATATTCTGGGCATTCCCTGTGCCACCTCTGATACATATCTATATCTGGGCAAAGGATAAAGAGGTAAATAATTCTCCCAAGTTAGTAGCTATCAGTCAGCTTTCCATTACTAGAGCAAAATACCTGAGTTAATTGACTTATAAAGAAGAAAGGTTTACGGCGGCTCAGTTTCAGTTCATAGTCAGTCAACTAGCATTGCTTTGGAGCTCATCCTGGTCAGGGCAAGCTGGTCACCTCATGGCAGCTGAGAAGTAGAGAGGAGCTGAGGTCCAGTGACTCCTTCTAGAGCATCCCTTGATAGGTAAGCATCCTCCCGTTAGGCCCCCGCCTCTTAAAGGTACCTATGCCTTCCAATACCACAGGCTGAAAGCCAAGCTTTTAACACCCAGACCTTCAGGGAATATTGCAGATCCAAACTACAGAACCAGCTCCTCCTTGCAGTAGCTCCCCAACTCTAATGAAGGAGCTAGATATGGGCACACACAAAACAGTCTGGCACAGGCTGGGTGTCCCTAATCCAAAGGTCTACAATACAAGTTTAGAAATTCTTGAGCACCCCCATGACCTCACAGGAAGGGTCACAGTCAAAACACAAACACACTGGAGACACTTACAAAATTACCTCCAGGCTATGGGTACACGGCATATATGAAATATAATTGGATTTTGTGTATAGAGTTGAGTCTTAGCCTTAAGATACCTCCTTATTTATTTGCAACTATGCCAAAGTCTGAAACACTTCTGGTCCTAAGAATTTCAGATCAAAGATACTCAGCCTGTATCTAGTATTTGCTCTGGTGAAAGAACAAACTCTGTGGTAGAGAACATCAGAGGAGGTGGTATTTCATTTGAGTTTTGAAGAGCAAGGAGAGGAAACCTTCTCCTTAGCTATATTTGTGGAGGCGTCTCCACCCAGCCACTACTGCCCAGCAAGAGAAGACAAACCCCAATATGCAAGCAGTTTTCCAGCTTCTGCTTCTGTGATGTTTATTAACGTCCTGTTGGTTAAAGTAAGACTCAATGCCAGTCCAATTCCAAGATTAGAGAAATAGACTTCACCTAATAGGAGGAGCTACAATGACATTGCAGTTATTTTTTTCATAGACTTTCCACTTCAATAGAATTTCCACCACATAGAAAAGTGTCGGCTACCACTGTCATTTGCACTTAAGCAGTTGCTTTTCTTATTTCTGGTCTTCTATTTCGCTAGACCTACAGGAGCCCTCCAGGCATCTGGGGTAAGGAAAAAACCAGAACTCTTCTCCTGCTACATGGCTCAGAGCTGAGCTTGCCTGCTGCTCATGCCTGTAGGAAAGTGAAATGGATTTGATGAAAACAAAACCCAAGAGAAGGACCCAAACCTTTGCCAAGCAGTAGGCGAGGACTTTGCTCAAGATGCCAAAGGATGGGTCAGAATGGCCACAATCTAGGGGGATAATAGCAGCTATCCGGGTCCCAGAGAGCACATCTGTGAGCTGAGAGATCCGGGCGCAGGTGAGAAAGGTGTGGTCACAGATGGCAGACATGAAGCAGGGTTACACAGTGGCCCCGGGAAAAACTCACACAGATGATAACAGTGGGCAGGAAAAGAAGACAAAACTCTCCTTTCACATCATCCCACTGGCTCTCTGGCAAAGCATCAGAGCCAAAAATTCAAGGAGCCAAGCCTAGCATATCCGGGGAGGCAGTGACACCCACACTCTATGCTGTAGAGTAAGTGGGATCCTAGTACCCAGAACAAACACCTCCAGATGGCGTAACACAGGCAACAAGGGCAAATTCCACCAGAACAGCCCATAGCGCTGTGATGATGAAAAGCCAGGTGCCTCACCCTTTCCAGGAAGATCATCCAGCTTTTGTGCCTAGGGATACAGAAGTGTGTCTAGAAGATCACTCTATAACACCTCTGCTAAAATGTACACTGCAAGGAAGTATATACACAACAGCCCTATGAGGTACTGTCAATGTCCGGCTTTGGAAGCCTCAACCAGCAACACTTTAACTTTTTGACATTGTAAAAAATATACTAAATTTAAAAAATTGTTTTCTGATTTTTTTTTTTTCAGACAGGTCTCACTTTGTAGTTCAGGCTGGCCCTGAGCTCACTAAGTAGCCCAGGCCAGCCTCAAACTCACAGTAATCCTCCTGCCTCTGCCTCCTGAGTACTGGGATTACAGGAGTGAGTCACCATGCCCAGCACTGTGGTATGTGGTTACCAGGGATCAAACTCAGGACCTTGCGCTTGCCAACACATGCCAGAACCACCTAAATCCCTGGCCCTAAATCCCAGGGACCTAAATCCCTGGCCCCTGTAGTCTGAATTTTGAATTTGGATATTTTCCTGGATTAGCCATATGCAGTACGGTACTCCTTCTTGGTGCTAGGTGGTGGCAGCAAGCCACAGCTCCCAGCCAACCACGTAACCCTGAGCTTGAACCCCAGGGACCCTACAGTGTGCTTGGTCTGGGCTACTCGGTAGGATAAGTGGCTTCAGTGCACGTTTGACTCACGATGCTTTCAATTTAGAATGGGTGTCTTCATCATAACTGCATTGTAAGTCAAGGAGGGTAGGTATTCTTGCTAATGAAACAAATCCAGTAAAAACTTCTAGGTGACAGAATCTGTTGGGGATAGAGGAATGGCTAATGTGACACCCTGAACAAACACAGATATTCAGAATGTGGGGCTTTGTACAATTCTGTTGCAAAGCCTCTTGCCAAGAATATTTGTCATTAACAAGGGTCAGGGTAGACTAATCTAAAATAAAAGGCATAACAAAGTATACCAGGTAAATGCAATGCAGGAAGTCTGACTGAATTCTAATCTTGAAAAACTAAAATCTCAACCACAAAGGCAAATTTGGGAGATAGTTAGGGAAAAGATAGTATGGTCTGAGTATTAAATAACACTAGGAAATCACTATTTCTTGGCCATGATGATGTAGGAAATTGATAATGTTGATGTGGATAACAGGAGGCTCGTGAACTATTTATGACATTGTGCCAGTTGTTAAAATATTGTCTTTCTGCTCCAAAACAACCCTTCTCACCCTGCACTACTTTGGACTCTTGGCCTCCACTGATTCCACTTCTACAAATTCAAACAACTGCAGATTGGAATGCTTTTTTAATTGCATCTATATGGAACACAAACAGGCTGTTTCTGAACATTATTCTCTTATTAATATAGTATGGCAATTATGTACATAGCATTTATTTTAGGTATTATAGTCAGACTAGAAATATTTAAAGTATTTAGTAGCACTTCATAGATTATAATGATTATACTGCAATTTTATATAAGGGACTTCAGCCCTTGTAGATTTTGGTGTCCACGAGGTTTCTGAAGCCATCCCCCAGAATTCCAAGGGACAATTAAACTTGGTCCTGCAGTACTGGGTCTGACTCGTGCGAGCCATAAAACAGGTTCTGCCAAGACAAACGATAAAAAGCTAGAAGGCAGAAAGTGGCTTGTTCCTGCCTACTTCATGTTCCTGTCCTGCTGCCAGCAATGTGATTCCAGCAGCCTGCAGCAGCAGCTCTTGCCTAGATCAGAGGCTGACTTTACCCTCTAGCTCAGACATCTGGATTCCAGAACCATGGCTCCCAGACCAGTAGAAACCCACCAGCCCCACAGCTCCACATCAGACCTGAAGCAACAGGGAGCCTTGCCTCTAAGTTTCTAATGGTTTTGTCTTCTTTTGTTTTTTGATTTGGGGTCAGTTGGTTGGATGGTTGGATGGTTGGTTGTGTGGATGGATGGATAGTTGGTTGGTTGGTTGGTTGGTTGGATGGTTGGATGTTTGGTTGGTTGGATAGTTGGATAGTTGGTTGGTTGGTTGGTTGGTTGGTTGGTTGGTTGGATGGTTGGATAGTTGGTTGGTTGGTTGGATGGTTGGTTGGTTGGTTAATTTTCTAAGACAGAATCTTGCTATATAGTTCAGGCTGGCTCCAAAAACACAACAGTCCTCTTGCCTCAACCTCTCAAGGGCTGGAATCACAGGCATGTGCCACTGGACACGGCTTAAATTTCTAATTTTAGTCATACCAACCTCTTTCCTGTATTCTCCCTGCCTAAGGATGTTAGCAATTTCCTAAAAATTTCTTCCTCCGTGATTCAGTAGAGTTCTGTTTCCATCTTTCAGTTAGCACCCTTATATCTAGTTAACCACTCATTACTGTAGTCCCCTTATCCACAGCTTCATCTCCATGCTTTTAGTTACTTGGGGTCAACCACAGTCTACAGATATTAATATTTGTCTTAACTCTCAAGAGAGATTGACCACAATCACATAACTTCCATTACATAGCTATCATTGCTCTATTTTATTATGAGTTAGTGTTGCTAATCCCTGACTGTGCTTGATTTATAAATTTAACTTTATCATAACTGTGTCTGTTGAGGGAAAATATAATCTATACAAGGTTCAGAATTATTTGTGGTTTCAGGCATCCACTAGGAGATTTGGAACATATTCCCCACAGATGAGGGCCAAGCCCTGCACAGTAAATCTCTCCATTCAGATAACATACAGTTTCTGTCTCTCAAATTGATGAAGTACATCACCACAACATTTAAAATTTTCTCTAAAAATATTTAGCCAAAAGGGGAAAATGTAAATATATAGTGTTATGGCTTGTGTCTTGACGCCCCTTAAAGCCCCATGCAGTCATGGGTGGGGATTTTTCTAGAATTAATTCATGGTGCAATGCTAGGCTCAAAGACACTAGGACTGAGAGCGTGAGTAGTCTGAAAAAGGTAAGAGGGACAAGAAGAGAGTTGAGGTCTCTTGTTATTTTTGCTGTCTTCTGACTCCATGAACTGTCGTTCTTCTGCCACTCTGCCTTGGATCCAGCCAATTATGGACTGAAACCTCTAAGACCTGTCAGCCAAATAAATCTTTCCCCTTGAACTTTAGGTACTGGGTATTTTGTCTCAGTAAAGAGAGAGAAATAACTATGACATGTAGATATTCATAATATACATACAATACACACATGTGCACAAATGCCTATTTATCCAAAGGAAATAAAGAATAAAGTACTAAACCTAGATATAAAGACAAGGCAGTGATTAATATCAGACTTATAGCTTTTCTGAGTTACCACTTTCTTATACTATAATATCAAATCAGAAAAAAATAAAAGGGAACAATACCTGACTCACTACTTATTGTGCTGTTGGTATGAAGGCTGAGATATCCACTAAGACAAAATAAGACAAGTAAGACTTTCCTGGGTACATCTGTAGCCCCCAAGGCCATTTACTCCATGAAAGGCTTGGGCCCTGCAGGTCAAGCTCCTTGTTCCCTCCTGGACAGAGAAAGCATGTGGCTATGTGAGCACACCCATCCTAGGAGTGAGGCCACAGGAGCCTGGCTTGGCTGAGAATCCAGGGCACTCCTTGGAATCATTTCCAGCAGGAAAGCTGCATCTGTGTCAAAGAAGAAGAGAAGGACATTCCACCAGGTCCCCCGACAGACATAGCAGATAGTTCTGGTGGCTGCAGTCCACTCAAGGGTCTCTGCTCCAACTCCCTTGGGCTCCCAACTAAATTCCTTCTTCTTTCTGATTCCTCTCACTAAAGCCTGTTATGAAATAAAGCCTTGCTACACCTTCTGTCTCTTGGCACGACATTGTCATCCTCACCACTTTCACTCTTTCTTGGTCACAAGGGAATATACTAGGTAATCTGGTACATTCATGCCTGACAAATATTTTCTGGCAGAGTCAATACACTTTGTTATAGAAAATCTGGAGCAGCACCTCGGAATGCTGAGAGGCCTGGGTTCCCCTTGGCATTGTCAAACACCAGTAAACACAAAGTCTGAAGCCACAGTAGAAAATCTTCAAGTGCCAAAAGAAAGAGTTGGCCATGACCCATGTGCCCAGGGAAGGTGAAGAGAACTACAAGCCACTATCCCTCAGTCAGAAGGTAGTAATATATGCTATATAAAGCATCTGTGGTCAAAAATGTTAGAAAAGGGCCGGGGAGTTAGCTCAGTGGTTCCGGCGCCTGTCTTGCAAGCGCAAGGACCCGGGTTCAATCCCCGGTAACCACATAACAATACTGGGTGTGGAGACTCACCCCAGCGGCAACCAGTACCACATACCAGTGCCGGGCGTGGTGGCTCACGCCTGTAATCCCAGCACTCAGGAGGCAGAGGCAGGAGGATTGCTGTGATGTGAGTTTGAGGCTGAGCTCAGGGCCAGCCTGAACCACAAAAAAGTGAGACCCTGTCTCAAAAAACCTTAAAAAAAAAAAAGTTAGAAAATACAAAATAAGCCAGAACTAAGCAGATATCTTTACTGAAAGACTTACAGTGGACTTTAATATGCCAGTATAAATCAGATATACCCAACAGACAGGGTAATTTACAATATAGTTCAAGCCCTCGTGTCTGTAACACAACCTCCCCTTTTGGGAGGTTCTCAAGGCGAATATTTTGGAAAATATGGCTGGATGGTGCTTCTCTTCTGTCAGGAATGGACAGAATAGACTTAGGTAGAAAATTGACAATATAACTTACCCACCTAACTCAAGAGGGTAAGAGAATAAAAATCAATCAATAGAGACGTGATCACTATCAATTTTTCTCATATTCCTCTTCTTCCTTTGTCCTTCTGGTCCAGACCCAAATATTATCAGTCTAGTCATTTCAGTTAATGCCCGTGCTTTCAATTCTAATCATCAGTAGGTTGAACAAATGGTTAAAATAGTCAGAACTCAGTATCAGGTCCAAGTATTTCGAAATGTCTGTGTCTATACAAGCCAACTGGGATATTTCAGCCAATGTGCAAGAAGACCAGGTAGAGAATATCAATAGCTCTACTTACATTCAATATGACCTCAAAAACAGAAATTGTGACAATCCAAACAGTCTGCATTGCACTTATTGTCTCTACGTAATGGAAATCTGTGAGCTAGCTCTTTCAGTCTCTAACTGCCTGTCAATCTCACAAGCCAGGCGCTATGTTGTCCTTTCAGTCCTGTGAATGCAGCTAATGTCTGAGGAATAAATTCCCACAAGGAATTTCCGTTGCTTGAGACCTAAGAACCTTACCTAGGACACTGAGCAAAACAATCTCAGCATTTCCTTTCTGTTTTCTTCTAATAGTCTCAGGTCTTAGTTTTAGATCTTTAATTCAACTTGAATTGATTCTTTTTTTTTTGAAACTTTATTGGTACATTATGAATACACATCATAACCGCATCCAATATTGAGAGTTTGTACCAGAATATGACATGACTTGATTCTCATTTTTTCCCTTTCCCCCCACCCTACAACCCCCTACCTCCTGTATACACAATCTTTGTTTTCTTTTTTCTTTATTATTACCACATTTGTTTTCCCCTCATTATTTACCCTTACATTCTCTTTCCTTTTAAATATTGTCTATTTCGCAATATCAACTATACATACTACAACTCATTTACAACTTCATTTTCTCATACCAGAGAAAAGATACAATATTTACACATCTGATTCCTCAAAAAACTAGGATTGGATGTCCTATTTGACATGGCCATTGCCCTGTTAGGTATATACACAAAGGAATTAAAAGATTCATTTCACAGTGACATATGTGTACCCATTTTTATAGCAGCTCAGTTTGTGATTGCTAAGTCTTGGAAACAACCCAAATGTCCATCAACTGGAGACTGGATAAAGAAGATGTAGTTTTTTTATAGAATGGAGTATTACTCTGCCATTAAAAATGATAAGAATGAGTCATTCATACTCAAATGGGTGTACCTTGAGGACATCCTCAAAAGCAAATTGATTCTTTAATATGGTCAGGGATATGGTCTAATTTTATTTGTGTGTATAAGGATATCCAATCATCCTGGAACCATTTCTTGAAAAGACTGTCTTCTCTCCAAGGTGTGCTCATAGCACATTTATTGATGACTGGCTGGCTGTAGATGTGCGGCCTTACTTCTAGGCTTTCCATTCTGTTCTATTGGTCTATGTATCTATTTTTATGGTACTCTTGCAAGCACAAGGTCCTGAGTTTGATCTTCAGTACTGCAACAAAACAAAACAACACAAAAGAAACCCATATTTTTATGCTACTACCATTCTGATAGAACAGATAGAATTGGTTGATGTGTGGGCTCATAGGGATGAGAGGATTGGAGAGCCCAGGCTGGGCATTCCAGGTTTCGAGGCTGAGTAACTAGGCATCCCTGAAATGGGAAATTCTGGAGAAGGGCATAATTGGACGTGAGGATGTGGACGTGATGACCGTGTGATCTCTGCCATTCCCCTCAGGCAGAATAAGGAGGCACGTTTGGTCTCCCCAAGAGCAGCAGTCTTATCTACCCTGCTTTCCATTGTACCCCTAGATCTCAGCTTGAGGACTCTTCAAACATATTTAATACTCAGAAAACACTTTTGGAAATATTGATGAAGAAATGAACGTTGGGGAATCAACATAACCAAAGGCGTTGCAAAGGCCCTGCCACCATGTTTGAAGCAAGGAAGAGCCAGTCTCCTGGGCCAGAACAGCAGAGGAGTCAGCATGAGATCTGTCAGCACCTCACCCGGGGGAGAGGGGCAGGTAAGCCCAGTTCAGAGCACAGTTTCCTTCAAGAGCAAAGAATTTCACATCTGGGCATCTTGTGGGTGGTTTTGAAATGGAAAAGTTTGAACTATGAGCTAAATGAGAATGAAGGCCAGAAGAATCTGGTTAATCTGGGCTTTTTATAAACTAACTAATGAGAAAAAAACAAGCTGAGTGACTTGGAGAAAGGAAGGAAGGGGAGACAAAGCAGAAGAGAGGAAGCAGAGGTCAGAGCAAAAGAATCGCTTCTAAGGGGAGGAAGCATCAGCCTCCAGACCTGGACCTCCCAGCTCCACTTCGACCTGTGGGTCTTCGCCACATTCTGAGAACAAGCACAGAGGCCCTTGGGCCTCCCCATGTACCCAGTTGTAAATTAAAAGGCTGTAATTCCACCCAGGGGTTCTGGTGACATCATAAACCACAGAACCACAAGCTCAATTCACCAGAAGCCCCAAGATGGAATTACACCCTTTTTTCCTAATCCAAGCAGCTTTGGTCATTGCCATTTTTTCATGAGATAATAAAAATGAGCAATATTTTAACTCTTCGTTAATTTTAACCTTTCTCATCCAGTCCCAGAGCTCTTCTTCTCTCCTATCTATGCCCCTGTATGTTTTCTCCTAAGGGGTCCCCTGGGGACTCCATCTCCCCCAGACCATCCCATCCTCCAAGTCTCCTCCTCTACCTTTTCTTCTGCACACATATTCTGCTCTTCTGACTCCTCACAGGAGCTATCAGTGCCCTGGCTCCATCCTTAACATTTTGCTTTTGAAGAGAAGTCTAGTCTCTTCGGGGTCAAAGCAATGTTCTCCCAGAGAGCAACCTCCATCGTTTTCCTGGAATCGGGTCCAAAGTGACATGATAATGAAGTCATGTCTTAAGTGAAGAGGGGAAATTTACAGCTTAAAAGAGAGTCTTCCCGAAAGCAAATGTGCTGCTTGGAATATCCTTATTTGGGTTTTGCTTCCTAATTTGGTGAACAGCTTCGCCACACAGGGCACACCTGGGCATTACGTTTCCTTTTTCTGTTCCAGTCCTCCAACTTCAAGGTAACATCAGTGCCCAAGTCCTTACGGGAATCTCACCAAACAAGAAGCCACAGGAAGAAAATAGTAAAAACAGCTGTCTTTTGATGAGTGGCTCCCGTGTCTCAGATACTTTTACTATTCCTTGTGCCTTTCACAGAGATTAAGTTTCTCATGTTTGGAAGGAGGAAGCCAAGGCCCAGAGATGTAGAGTATTATGCCCGAAGTCCCACAGGTACTAAATACAGAGGTCCCTTATCCGTGGTTTCCCTTTGCACAGTTGTGGTTACCAATGGTCAACCATAGTCTCAAAAGATTAAATGGAAAATGCCAAAAATAAAGCATTCTCAGTACTTAAAGTGTGCGCCATTCCGGATAGTGTAATGAAATCTCACGTCATCCTGCCCTGTCCCACCAGATGGAAATTATCCCATAGCCATTCACATAAGTGCCCCCACCAGCCATTAGTCACTTAGCAGCTGCCCAACCAGCGGACGCAGCGTGGCAGTGTTCACATTGTACTCACATATGTCACAAACCCTGTGCCTCTCACTTCCGCTCAGCTCATCACGTAGGCATGGTATCATCTCTCATCTACGCAAGCGGAAAGGTGACTCTGATAAGATCAAGAGTGAGTGAGACCACATTCTTGTGTTTCTGTTAGCATTTGTTATAATCATTCCAGTCTACTAGTAGTTACTGTGGCTAATCTCTTACTGTGCTGGATTTGTCCATTCAACTTCATCACAAGTATCTACCTATAGAAAAACTAGTATGTGTCGAAATCGGTAGGTTTCACACATCCACTGTGGCCTTTGGAAAACATCCCCACAAATAAAAGGAACATCTAAAAAGCTTCTTGATTTTACTCCAGTCCACCTGATTCAAAGCCCAGCAGTGCTCCTCCAAGTAAAACATCTTGACAGTGAATTTTGCAAATGGCTCCAAAGGGACTATAATGATTGATATTCATTCAGCAGAGCTTTCTAATTTCAGAAAGGATACATATTCAACATTATTTTATGGAGCAAGAAGAGTCGAACAACACACCCCAGTGTTCTGTGTACACTTAAAGAACAAGGTCGATTGTAAAATAACAAATTAAGTTATTTCAAAAGGATGATATCCTTGGGCCAGGGATTTAGCTCAGTGGTTCCAGCGCCTGTCTTGCAAGCGCAAGGGCCAGGGTTCGATCTCCAGTAACCACATACAATACTGGGCGTGGGGACTCACGCCCAGCAGCAATCAGTACCACATACCACAGTGCCGGGCATGGTGGCTCACGCCTGTAATCCCAGCACTCGGGAGGCAGAGGCAGGAGGATTGCTGTGATGTGAGTATGAGGCTGAGCTCAGGGCCAGCCTGAACTACAAAGTGAGACCCTGTCTCAAAAAAACCTAGGAAAAAAAAATGGATGATTTCCTCTAGTAAAATCATTAAACAAAAAGTTGAACCCCACATTGATTCAATACAGCAGAAAGGAAGCACACCAGTGACTTCACCTATGAAATATTGTTCTCAGGATATCAGTATTTGAGATGCAGCTTCCAGAAGAGCACACGTGCCTATCTTGTGTTGTGCAGTGCACAGCCTGAGCCTCAGACACTCCAGAATTGTCCACCAACAAGAAAGGGGAGAGCAAAAGAACCTAACGTGATGATGGTACGACGCCACCAAGAGCTTCAGGTCAAGCATGTTGCAAAAGAACAAAAAACACATCTGACTTTATCAAAGAAGGCAACTTGGGAACACTGGAGAACAGGCTTCTTGGGTTAGACAGAAAACAAAATGGTCTCAATTATGTCTGTAAAGAACGATGCATCTCTTTGCATAATGAGCCACACGTCACGTATGGATGGTTTAAGGAGGACACACAAGGCAGTGACCTGATTTTTTTCCTCCATCATCAGGGACAATAAATAACATCTTCCCAAAGAATATAAATAGGTGAACACTGTCAGCATATATTATATGGAGTTATGAAGTGGAAGCAGACACCACAGTGAATAAGAAGGCATCTCACTTCGCCAACTCCAGAGTGAACTGGCCAAACCCCTAGTGATGGAGAATAATTTATTCATCCCCAGTAACAAACATTTAATTACCAAATTAATCCCATATCATTATACTGCACAGTGGAAAACTGTCATCATCTTCTAATGTAGGAAGACAATGAATTTGAGAACCTCTTGTGGGTTTTCTGCATGGAGCACAGGATCCATGGCAGAGAAACACCACTATTCCGTGCCCTGTACCTAAAGGTGCTGACTGGGACATGGCCCAGGCTCAGTGTCCATGGGCAGATTGTCCAGATTCCAGCTGGGCTACATCAACTTGGATAAGTTTTAGAAATTGTACATACCCAACATCGTTGTCTGCAAAGTAAGAAAAGTCCCCTGCCTCATAAGCATGTGAAGTATAAATGAATACATGCAGCGCTTAAAACAGTCAGCGAATGACACATGTTCTTTTCTCTCTATCAGTATCCTCGTGTTGGTTAGAACTCTTGTTAATGGCAGAAAATGTGGCCTTGCTTTATTCCACCAGACACCGTGGCAATGCCCAAGCCTCTTCATTGCTTAGACTCTTTACCAGCAAGTCCCAGCCAGACCCCTACTTAGCTCCTAGAGCTCCGAGCACCATGGACAAGCCTGGCTTTAATTCTTTGTGTTTTTTGGCAAATCGAGATCATGGTTGAGTTCTTACTCTTTCATAATATTTGATGGAAACGTGCTTTCTCATCCACCTGTATCCTTTCTCTCCAGAGTGCTGGTAAAGGAGGCCTGTCAAGTACTCACAAGTTTGGAGGCCACTGTGCTTCCAGGCAGCATCTAATGCAGTGAGCACCCAGGAGCCAAGAGCTCTCACCACCAACATGCCCAGGACCCTTGGCCCAGTAACCGCATACAATACTGGGTGTGTAGACTCACGCCCAGCAGCAATCTGTACCACACACCACAGTGCCAGACGTGGTGGCTCACGCCTGTAATCCCAGCACTTGGGAGGCAGAGGCAGGAGTATTGCTGTGATGTGAGTTGGAGGCTGAGCTCAGGGCCAGCCGAAACTACAAAGCGAGATCCTGTCTCAAAAAAAAAAAAAAGTGTGGGTATAACTTGAGTATACCAGTCATGTTAGGTTTTGTGCAGTAATAACCCCAATAGCTTTAAGAATGAAAGCATTGTTTTTGGCTTGGTACATGTCCATCATGGATGGGCAGTGGATTTGCACCCAGGCTGATACAGCAGCCACCATCTCCAATGTGGCCTCATCATCCCAGACAGGATAAGAGCAACTAAATGACATGTGTCAACCTCACTCCACAACCCACGGGCCAAAGCCGGGCCCACCCAACTGTAAAGGGTCAGAAAGAATGACACACCAGGTGTTAGAAGAAAGGGAACTGCAAAGACTTGATCAGCAGCACTCCTGTGACCTGTGTTAGATGTATTCAGGCCTTGTGTCTGTGGGAGGAAGTGGAAAGACAGGTGGGGAAGAGAAACCGGAAGTGGAATGAGTGTGCCTCAGGTTCCCGTGCACATGTGACTCTGTCTTCTGAATTTCAGGTTCTTGTTTGTTACTTAATAATGAAAAATGTGAGACTCCAGCCCAAACGGCACTGAATTAGAATCTATTTAACAAAATCCCCAGGCAATTCACACACACGTTAAAATTTGGAAAAAGTTCTGATATGTTCATCAAATGAAAGTATTTCAGGTGCTCTAAGGATTGTTTTGTTTTTTATGGAACATTTTAGATATACAAAATAAAAACACATCATAAGCAATTTGTACCTGTACATAATACATCTTGCTTCTGCCATTTTTCCCATTCCCTTTTCCTCCTGTCAATGCTTCCTCCCCTCCTTATTTCTAAAGCTTTGCTTCCATTTTTTCTTCTATTCTCTTTTTTCTTATCCCTTCCTTCTCCCCCGCCCCACCTCTTGTTCCCTTTCTCATCTGAGCATTTTCTTCCCATTTCACAGTATCTGTTATACATTTTGGTCCTTATTTTCACTTTAGGCTTCTCACACCAGAGAAATAATGCAATATGTAAACATGTGTGTCCAATTTATATCATTTAAGAGTGAGGTCTCCTTTTAGCTAGAAATGTCTCAAACTTATCCTTCTTTCTTGCAGAGTAATACTTCATTGTATTTTAAAAAACCTCACATCTTCTTTATCCATTCCTCAGTAGATGGGAATTTGGGCTGTTTCCAAGATTTAGTTATTATGAATTGTCCCATGATATACACAACATGAGTGTGCCTATATCACTGCAGGATGAGGCTTGTAATTCTTGCAAGAAAAAAAGTAAAGAAGAAAAGTAACCTGGTCAAAGGGAAGCTCCAGTTTGAGTTCTTTGAGGAATCTGCACACTGATTTCCACAGTGGTTGCCCCAGTTTACACTCCAATCAACAGTGCAGGAGCGTTCCCTTTTTCCCCAGTCAGCATTTGTTCCCTCGACAGCATTTATTATTAGTTGATATCTTTTTTTTTTTTTTTTTGAGACAGGGTCTCCCTTTGTGGTTCAGGCTGGCCCTGAGCTCAGCCTCAAACTCACATCACAATCCTCCTGCCTCTGCCTCCCGAGTGCTGGGATTACAGGTGTGAGCCACCACGCCCGGCACTGTGGTATGTGGTACTGGTTGCTGCTGGGCGTGGGTCTCCACACCCAGTATTGTATGTGGTTACTGGGGAATTGAACCCAGGTCCTCGCACTTGCAAGACAAGGGCAGGAACCACTGAGGTAAATCCCAGGCCCCATCTCAGCATTGTTTTAATTTGCATCTCTTGAATGACCAGTAATAATGAACATTTTTTCATATATTTATTTGCTACTTCTTCTTTTTTTTTTTTTTTTTTTTTTTTTGTCTGCTACCAGAAATCGAACTCCAGACCTTGTGCTTGCTAGGCAGGTGCTGTGCCATTGAGCTACATTCTTGGCATTTACTTGCCATTTCTTCTTCTTCATCTGAGAAGTGTCTACTCATTTCAGATGCCCATTTTTGGATTGGGGCTTTCAGTCTTTTGTCTGAGGAACAGCCTGCAAAATTTTTTTCCCACTCTCTGAGTTGTCTCTTCACTCTGTTGATGGTTTCTTTTGTTGCGTATAAGTTTTTTAATGAGCACAGATCCCAGTTGTTGATTTTCTGATATTTCCTGGATGATTGGAGTGTTATTCATACAATCTTTGTCTACACTGAGGTCTTCAAGAGTTGACATTTTTGTATTTTAATAACTGTTTTATTATATTCTCCCTACATTATTGTTTTCATTTATGAAAGTGACATGGGGTAGAAGAATTTATTTCACTAAAACTCTGTGTAAAAAGAAATTCTAAGTAAATAACAGTACAAATAATTCATCAATGTGGGACAAATAGTGAGCAGTGCTACCTGAATGCCCAAAATTTGGGAGCTTTGCCAGCTTCTGATAACCCCATCCTGAGGCCACCCCTCCTCCCTCATTCTCTGGCCTCATCCAACCCATGTGATCAGTCTCCTCCAATCAGCCCCCAGGGAGCAGAGACAACACAGCTACACACCTGCAGTCCAAGCGGTTCAAGTTAACACTAAGGTTGAAGAAGAGACATTTAACCACCCACCACCTAAGAATATTTCAGTCAACAACCAACCCCATAAACACAAGTGGCCCCACAAGATGATAACAGAGCTGAAATTTTCCTGTTACCTGTTGACAACATCACTGCCATGTCATGTGGGCACAAGGCCTTGCTCCTGTGTTTGTGGCAGTATTAATGTAAACAAACCTACTGTGTGGCCACTCACAGAAACCCTTAGCCCCTACCGGTAGGTCCAGTATGTATACTTAATAGGAATAAATGGCTACATTACTGGCTCGTGTATTCACTATACTATACTTTGTATCATTATTTTAGAACATGCACTTACTTTTTAAAAAGAAGTTAACAGTAAAAAGCATGTGAAATTATGCTAGCAGCAGCCTCAACATCTAATATCTATCAAGTCTCCGACAGCATTGAGGCCAAGTCGAATGATCCACTAATACTAATTCCATTTGTCTACATACAGCCTGTAACATTCACACTGCAATAACATCACCTCTTGACACATTTCTGAGAACATAACCCCTGGATAAAGTGACATGTGACTATTTAGAACTCTTACGCCTCGTAAGTATTTGAAACCTGAATCATCCATCTAATTCCAGTCATTATATTATAGGTAGAAAAGCCAGTTAGAAATATGACAGGCAGACAGATAGGGCAGGCCCTTGGAGGAGACTCACAAGAAAAGAGACTGTTACAGAAAATTCTGTAAAACAGTGACTGATTAAGGCCTCATTCTCCTGAATAGCTAAGGCAGCAGAGAGTCAAGGTATAGACTGAACTCCTCCCTTCCCAGGAATGTAGTAATTGTAAATTTCCTGGGACAGAGGGCCAGGAATCCGGCCCACCTGGAAGAGCTTCCAGATGGGGAGGACCCTATATGACTTAATTTTTCATTGGATCCCATTTGATCAAGATTGCTTTTAAGCAACTGTACTTGTTATAATTCCATTGGTTTGCCCATTTCTTTTGAATCTTATTGGAAGCCCCTACATTGAACCCACCTCACCTCATGGTTTTGGCCCTTAAATACTCCCAAGAGAGATGACCCTGGGTTATCCACCTTTCCGGGTTCCCCCTTCCATCTTTCTGTGGCTTCTGCTTTCTCTCAATAAAATTTTCTTACTCAAACCTCCGTCCATCATTTCTAAAATTCATTCTTCAATTTTAGAGAACACGAGCTCGCATTTTAAGTGGGGAGTCAGGCCTTGGTCTCCTGTGTCAATTATGCACAGGCGTGTATACTTAGGTTACAGCTTGTTTCTCCCTCTGTCAAAGCAGAACCTCCTGGCCATGGATCTCATGAGCACTACTCACCAAATATCTCTGATCTCCAACTCTTTCTTCTAATACATGGTGATAAGGTAGCATCCTGCTTCTGGTCTCCTGATGTTTGGATGGGGCCTGGCTCTGGTCCTTGTGTTACATGTGTGTCCTGTCTAGGATGCTGACTGACCATGTCGAAGACAGTGGCCACTCTAGCACCCTGCGTACCAATCCAAGCCCATCCTGCAACAAATGTGTATGGTTAAAAAGCACTGGAATTTAGAGAATGCTTGTTACTGCAGCAAAACTTAACCTAGCCTGACTAGTATACCCTCTGTCTCTTGTAGCAATTTGCTAGTTAGAAAACCAAGACAGTGTTTGCCAGACACCCATGCCATCTCTAGCACCCAGTCACCTTGTGTTTCAAAACTTTTTTCTGAGGGTTTTGTACAAACCTGCTAAAAATACATAAGGTTTGATCCACCTTTCTATGAAACAAATGTTTTCTCAGATAACCTGCTTGGCTCAAGTGGACAGAGTTCTAGCAGCGTGGTTGGCAAGGTCTGACGCATGGTAACATTACGTCTCACTAAACCACACATCCAGAAGCAGGCTGGGAGTGACTATATGACTACAGGAGGACTCATGTATGATGGAAAATGCACTAAATGAAGGCTAAGAAATGCAGGCTATAACCTCATTTCTGCCACTATATTAGTTCTTTAGCCTCTTCTGGGGACAAATGAAAGAAATTCAATTTAAACAACTTATGTAAGAAATAGCAAATGGAAAACTCAGAAAATGTCAAGAAAAAAACTGTTTCCCTCCACAACAGCATACTGCTGTCACTACCTGCTCCTGTCCAGAGATGACTGCTGGAAGGTATGGGCTCCCGAAGCTCAGCGCACTCCGGCATTCCATCAAAAAATCATTGGCCTAGTTTCAGTCACATGCCTGTCTATCCCTGAACCAACCACTGAGGCCTGGGGAATCCAAGCAGGTTTGTACAAAACCCTCAGAAAAAAGTTTTGAAACACAAGGTGACTGGGTGCTAGAGATGGCATGGGTGTCTGGCAAACACTGTCTTGGTTTTCTAACTAGCAAATTGCTACAAGAGACAGAGGGTATACTAGTCAGGCTAGTCAGATCTGGGACCCATCACACTTCTAGAATTGGAGGTGGGTGCAGCCTCAGTTAAGATGCGTTGATGATAAGTTGAAGAAACAGTGATTTTCCTCAAAAAAGTTAGGGTTACCAAAAAGCAAGTTAGCAGGCTTAGGGGAATTAATTCACATCAACTAAAATGTTGAGAGTTTTTGTATTAACCTTAATTTCCATTTAGGGATTTATCATAAGTGATGTGAAAAGTCTAGAAATCAGGATCACCCCAAGACTGTGAACAGTAAGTACATCTCCCTGCTCAGTAGATCAAATGATGGAACCAAGCAGAAGGCAAAGGAGGGCAGAAGCCCTAGCATTCAGTGAGTGCCTGTTACAAATAAACAAATTCTAAGGGCATGATAAATGCTGCCTCTTTAAATAGATTTCTCAATGAGCACAATATGAAGGCAAAGGAAAATGTTTGGTTTTAAAGTACTATTTACATCAAGATAGAACAACTGAATAAACCTCCGTGGTAGATATAAAAATAACCAGGTCCCTTAAAAACATCCCCATCTTAATCCCCAGAATCCATGACTACTAAATGACTTTACATGGCAAAGAGGACTAAGGCTGCTAGTCAGCTAATCTTAATGTGGGAGATTATCCTGGACCGTCTCCATGGGTCACTGTATTCACAAGAGTCCTGAAGAGTAGAGGATCTCTGAGGAGGAGCAGAGAGTGAGGCAGTCGAAGAAGGGTTTCGCCCACCATTGCTGGCTTTGTGCAGTTGCTCCAACCAGCACAGAAACAGATTCTTCCCTAACGGCCCAGAAAGTGCAAAACCTGCCAAGGCCTTGATGTTAGCCCTGTGAGATTTGTGTGAGAATTTCTAACCTGCAGAAATATAATTCATTTTGTGTTAGGCCATTGCTTAAGGTAATTTGTTACAGATACCAATAAAACTGCCTGCTTCCAGGTAAGGATGCATCTGCATTTCTAAAAAACAATAAAAGATCTTTGGTACCTAAGGGTGTGTGTGTGTGTGTGTGTGTGTGTGTGTGTGTGTCTGTAGCCAAGGAGATGCAAGTGCTCTGATTAGCCAGCATAAGATGTAAGTGGTGGAGGCAGAAGTAGCCTTTGTCAAACCAAATGGACTGAGAGTTGGCTCTTCCTGAGAAAAACAGTGGTACATTAACAAAAGGGGGGCGTGTTACTCACTAGAGACAAAAAGCAACCCTGGGCCACTCCAGCTGCCACCTTCCTCCCATCCTGAGGGATTCTAAGTCAAAAGCTTTGTCAAGCTCACAGGAAGCTGCAAATGCCCTAAGACGCTGTGTAATTTTAATGCAAAGTGACACTGACAAACTCCCTTAGAATGCAAGTGATCAGGATTCCAGGAGAATCACTGTGGGGGAACAGCTCAAATCGAAGCAGGGCTACTAGCAAGAAAGACATCTATTGTGAAAGTCTGCAGGTATGGTGCTAAAAAGAGTGACTGAACATCTGAATTTGATGTCCTCAACTCTCATTTTGTAGACTGTGATCTTTTTTTAAGACTTTTCTTATGATTTGGAAAAGAAAGAAGGGAAAAAGAGTGAGGAAAGAGAGAAGGAAACAAAAGAGGTGAGGAGAAGAGAAAGGTAAAATTACAATCAGAAAGAGAAAGTGAAAAAATAAATTACATCTCTCACAAAATTAACATTTGATTCATAGTTTCTATTTGACAAGAAATAGTACACAGTTAAAGTTAGAAGCTAAATTTGGTTATATATCACATTTTTCCAACTGATTGGACATGAAGTAAAAGCTCACTGAAGCCTTGATCTGAATTTATCTGGCCCTACACAAGAATTCATAAACCAACCTGCTTCTCAAGCCTCCTAAGAAATATCTGTCCATAATTCTTAACTACTTTTCTGTTTTCCTTTGTCATGGAGTTGTAGGTGTTCTTTTCATATTCTTGATACTATCCTTTTGGGTTTTTTTGTTTTTGTTTTTGTTTTTGTTTTGTTTTGTTTTTTAATTTTAATCTTTATTGGTACATTATATATACACATCATGATTGCACTCCATAATGGGGATTTGTACCAGTATAAGACACAACTTAATTCTCATTTTTTCCCATAGCCCTAGATACTACCCTTTTGTTATTGTACTGCAAGTACAATATCTTCTCTGAGAAAGTTAGCATCTCAAGTATTGCAATTTATCAATTTATCATTTCAATTTATTGAAGGCAGCTTTGAATTAACAAAGGACCAGTTCCTGGTATTGTTTATTTTCATGTTTGCTTTAGATTTGATAAGAAAGAAATGTTAGTCTCTACTTCAAGAGGATTTACTTTAAGGGTTTCCTTATCAATTATCTTCAAATAACTAGGAACTTCTGGAGTCTAAAACCAGCACAGTGCAAGATGATGATAAATTTTTACTTAGACTTTTTTCTGCCAACATTCCTAATCAGCACCAGGAAAATAGCCAAAATCTTTCCCCAGAGCTCACCAGATCAGATAACAGTCAAGTTTTGCATAACAACATTTTGGTTAACAAGGCACCGGAATACATGATGGCAATACCATAGGATTATCCAATGAAGCTGAAAACTTCCTATGGCCTAGTATATTTCCGGTACTTTTTCTGTGTTCAGATACACATATACTTAACCTTGTGTTATAATTGGTCATAGCGCTCAGTACAGTAACATGCTGTGCAGGAATAACGGGCTACATACCATATAGCCTAGAAATGGAGTAAACCACACTATCTAGCTTTATTAAGTACATGTTATGATATTCGTACAATGCAAAAATCACCTAATGACACATTTTTCATAGCGTGTCCCCATCAAGTCACACATGATTGTATTTAAAAGGGTCAATGTTTCTCACATATTATATTGCCTTAAAACTGGGGTGGGGGGGCAGGAACTTAGCTCAAATGGTACCATGCCTATCTTGGAAGCACAAGGGCCCAAGTGAGTTTCTTTTTAGGAATCAACAAGCCCTCTATTTGCATAACTATGGCATTTGAAAGGCATTAGTCAGCTTGTATTCTACCAAGATATCTACAAGTAATAAACTTGACCTATTACTTTCCAGTATAATAGAAGAACATACTATCTTTATGGAAATTGTGTAAAGGCATTAGATTTCATTCACCACTGTGCACTGAAAAAAAAAATTTCTCTACTAAAACTGAAGGAAAAAAAAAGTTAGACCCCTATCTCACACCATATTAAAAATAAAAAAGTCCAGGGATAAAATTCTGGATGATGAAATAATACACTACAAGAAAAAGTATAGCATACTTTCATGAGTTTACAGGAAATCTTCCTAGTAAACAAGCATGAGAGTCAGAAATCCAAGGGGAGAATAAGCAGATTCAACAGAGCTTTCCTTTTGAAGAATATAAGCTTCTTAGGTCAATTCAAGTAAATAAACCAGGAGAACATTTAACCTGACAAAAAGTAATAATAACAATAGGATAAATCTGTATCAGCTAATGTGGTTTCATTATGTCACGTAGGCTCTATCTTGTCACTGCTGTCCTCAGCTACTTAGCTGGTGACCTTGAGTTTGTCCCAAGATGCTGCTGCTGCTGCAAGCACTATATCCTCTTCTAGCCACATCCAGGGGAGAGAGAAGGAAAATCAGCACTCTGAGTCTCTTTCTAAGAGTGTAAAGCTGCCCCATGGACTTACTTTCTCAGAAACTTCCAGTAGGCTTCTCCTCACCTCTCATTAGCCATGCATCTATCACACAGCTATACCTAACTCACAGAACTAGTAGGAGCAAACTAATCAGGGTCAGCTTAAACCAATCCAGACTCCCTCTGGTGACACTCATGGCTACCTGGTCATCAAGGAAGAAGAAAGAATAGCTGTTGGGTAAGCAATTCACAGCACATACCACGGGCCAAGTAAAATCCCCAAAATAATGACTGAGTTTTGAGCCAACCTGCTTCTGGAGATTCATATGCAAGTACAGAGTCAGCAGATGTTTTCTACAAAAGGCCAGATGATAAATATTTTAGATCTGAGGGTCATTTGTTCCCTCACACACCTACTGCACTCCTATAGATCTGGAAATTTCTCCCACAGGCCCATGTGTTAAAGGCTGGGTCTCCCAGGTAGGTGCTATCAGGAAGTGATAAAACCCTTAAGGAGTGAGGGGTATTAAGAGGCATGTAGGACACTGAGGACACATCCGTGGAGGGGCTGAGCACTCAGCCTCTTCCTCTTTCTCTCTTCTGTTTCCTGGCCAGGAGCTGAGCAGTTTTACTCCCCACACACTCCTATCGCAATATGACACCTTGTCACAGGCTGCACAGCAACAGGCCCATCAACTACCAATCAGAGCCTCCAAAAGTGTGAGCCAGAATAAACCTTTTCTCTTCATAGATGCATTATCCCAGGTATTCTGTCATAGAAACAGAAAACCAACTAACACGTCTGTCACTTAAGTTTAAAGCAGGTACAGATAGTGCTTAAACAATGGCATCGTTGTCCTCTAATAAAAAGTGTAGAATTAGGAGCTATCTAGATTTTGACTCATGGGCTATAATTTATGAACCTCCAGTCTGGTAGAAAGACACACATGGAAACCAGCATTGAACACAGGCTGCACACACATTTTAATTGGCAAACTCAAGGTCGGATCTAGATCCGTACTTCCCAGTTTGCCACAATCCCCACCGTTGCCAATTGTCTTAAGCCTGTCACTTTCACACTCTGTGCCACGAATCGAGGGTAAAAGTAAAGGTGTTTTTCACATACAGTTCTAGGAAACATCCACTGGCTCATTTATGGCATCTTCTTTTTGTGTGTAAATTTCAAATAATGAAACTGGTCCACTGCAATCCTTGGTATATTTTGAGACTACAGACATATACAAACCCTCTCACATACATTAACTAAATTATTTAACCTTTATTTTCTAGGAATGGAGACCCGAGGCCTCTGTCCTAACCCTCCTCACAATGGTCCTAGTTGACAAGCTACATGGTAACCCAATCTCTGCATTCTGCTGACAAGCCACACTCCCGCGGTCTATGAGCTCAGTGGAATCCTCGATAGAATTATACCCTTTTATTGAGTCCTGAACCATATATTATCATGAATACTAACCCAGTTCAAATGGTTCATCCCTTCTGCCTTAGCATTAGACAAAGCCTGAGCAATCACCCTTCTGGTCAAAGAATGTGTTTCGTTGACACTGAACCCTGCTGATACCTAACGTGTCTGTCGCACTCCTGGACTACACCTCCAGGCTCCCAGCCAAGCTGTCCCTGAGCAGTCATTTAGACAAGGATCATGGGAAGATGAATATCTCCCCTTCCATAAAGAAAGGATGAGCAAGGAAAAATTTAAAAGAATCCAGTCATGATGGCACATGCCCATAATCCCAGCCTTCGAGACACTGAGGTGGGAGGGTCACAGGTTCGAGGCTGGCCTGGACCACCTGGTGAGAGTCTACCTAGAAGAGAAATGAAGGAAGGAGGAATGTCACCCCTCACAAAGAGCGCACCCCCAGGTAAAAGCCAGCCCTTGAGAAGTACTCTTTCTACCTTCAACAAATCTAGCCACTAGCCTGTCTCTGTTTTCTGAAACAGTTCCAAGCAAGGAGACACACAACTGACCCACATTAATTATACAAACATTGATTTGTTATTTGCTGTGTATCAGATACGACACTGGGCCCTATGGATATAATACGGAACGGAAAATCCCTATATCTGACAATGTGACATGTTAAAGTTAAACTGGGGAAACGTAAGCAGGTCACCAAGTCCATGACAGTAAGTTGTCGTGACATGACAGAAAAGAGTAGGATACTGTGTATTCATTTGGTGTGGTTGCTGTAACAAATTATCACAAACTGGGTGGTTTAAAACAACAGAAACATGAACCAGGCATAGTAGTGCCCAATTGTAACCCCAGCACTCTGAAGGCTGAGGCAGGAGGATCACTGTGAGTTCGAAGCCAGCCTGGACCATATAGTGAGTTCATAAAGAGACTCTGTCTCATACCATCACCACCACCCAAAAAATAGCAGAAATATATTATTCTCTTGAACTTCTAGAGGCTAGAAGTCCAAAACCCAGGTGTCAGCAGGGTTATATTCCCTCCAAAGGTCCTAAGGGACAATCCTCCTTTGCCTCTTCCAGCCTCCGTTGTGCAGCTACAAGTCCTGCTTCCATCTTCACACAACCTTCTCTCGTGTCTTTTCTCTAACAAGGACACACGTCATCAGATAATCTAGGATGATCTCATCCCAAAATGCTTCAGTTAGGGAAAGCCACAAAGACTATTTCCTCTGAATAAGGTAACATTTGCAGGTTTCCAGATGTGAACATGGCTTTTAAGGAGCTATTGTCCAGCCTGCTATTCCATAAGAGACTACAATGGAATAACTTAATTTAGACAGGGGCAAGAGTGTCTTAAAGAGCCTCTGAGGAGGTGAAATTATGCCACAACTGGATGGATAAAGAGATACACACCATGCACATAGAGATAAACTAGGAGGAAGAGCACTGTAGCCATGGTCAGCCTGTGCAAAGGTCCTGAGGCCAGCTGAGTTAACAGCACTCCCATAAAGCCAAGAAAGAGAGGACGGCTAACCAGAGTGAGCAACACAGTCTCAGATGTTCTGGGTCTAGTGGGTGAGGACTGTCCTGAAGTTATTAGAAATCACGGCAAGGAGCAAGGGTTTTACTTGAAGTACAGGAGGAAACGTGATAAAGTATTTTAAGTATAATCACCTGATGAAGCTTCCATTTCATTTTGAAGATTTTTCAAAGAGCATAGCTAGCTTTAGCTGAAACTGAGAGTTATTTTATTTAATGTTAGCCATATAGCCAATGCATAGTATTTTAGCATTTACACTACTTTATGCATTAATTCATTGGGTGAAAAATACATGTAGTAACTCAATTACAAACCAAAGCATGTTGTAATCTAGTACTGATCTGTTATAGGTTGAATTGTGTCCCCCTCAAAACTTCCTATGCTGAAGTCCTAACCCTTTGTAGCTCAAATGTGATCTTATTTTGCAGATGTCATTAATTAAAATGAGCTCCTATCAGAACAGGGCAGGCCCCTAACCCAGTATGACTGGTATCTCCACAAAGGAAGAAAACTTGCACAAGCATGTTTAGGTGACAAAATGCTTGAGACAATCAATTTACAAATCAGAAAGGTTGACCTTGGCTTGGTTTTGGAAGTTTCAGTCCCTGACTGATCAGCCTGTTGCTTCAGACGTGCGACACCGCAGAACCTTATTGTGAGAGTGTATGGTAAAGGAAGTCTGCTCCCCACATAGCCAGGAGCAAAAGAGACAGAGGAAGCAGCTGAGCCCAAGGTCCCTGGATCACCTTGAAGGACACATGACCTTCGCCAGCTTTCAAAACTGCCATGCTAGGAGACAAGCATTTAACACATGGGTCTACAGGGAACCTACAGAGCCTGGGTAGGTCACTTGCAACACACAAAGACAGCCACGTGCACGCTAAGAAGAGAGGCCCAGAAAATGTCCTTGCCTTCTCGTCATGCCTGGGACTCAGACTCCCAGACTCAGGAGCTGCAATATAAGGAACTTCTGCTTTTCAAGCGACCTAGTCTGTCAGTCATGGCAGCCGAAGCAAATAAGCAGAGTCTAGAACCACATCTTAGGAAGGAAGGCTCAGAAGCCTAAACTCATTCGAGGCAATCCCGGCCCTCCCCGCATGTCTCCCAGAATGTGACAGGGTCTAATTTACAATCCATGCTGATACTTAACCACTCACTTTTGCCTCTTACTTCTTTTCCACCTCTGTGTTTTCCCTTCTCATGTCCCAGGTTGATTAATTTTCCAACCAAACTTCTCCCTAGCTTCTCCTCTACCACCGGCCCATAGGAAAACTGAAGTTTATTTTTTTCATTTATTGATACATTTTAGATATATATAATGGTCACATTCAACATTGCATATTTGTACCTGTACATGGTATATCTTGATTCTCATCATTTTTTTCTCATTCCCCTGCCCTCCCTTCCCCTCTTCCCTCTATGTTCCCATTTTTTATTTTTACCATCTTTTTTTTTTTTTTTTTTTTTTTGAGACAGCATCTTGCTTTGTAGTTCAGGCTGGCCCTGAGCTCAGCCTCAAACTCATATCACAGCAATCCTCCTGCCTCTGCCTCCCGAGTGCTGCGATTACAGGCGTGAGCCACCACGCCTGGCACTGTGGTATGTGGTACTGATTGCTGGTGGGTGTGAGTCACCACACCCAACATTGTTGTATGTGGTTACCAGGGATCGAACCCGGGCCTTTGCACTTGCAAGACAGGAGCTGGAACCACTGAGCTAGATCCCTGGTCCTTTATTTTCCTTCTTTACTTTCTCCTACTCCCTAGCTTCTATAATAAGGTTTTGACTCCTTCCCCCCCACATCCACTTGAACTGTTCTGTCTTTCTCTCCAGTGGTTATTTTCTCTCTCCACTATCCCTTCTCCCTAGTGATTACCCCATCAGCATAGAGGGCCCAGGAAGCCCCCTCGTCCCCTGTCCAACACAGAGAAAGCCAAAGCCCACAAGGCCCAGATCATGATTCTATCCCTTTCATCACCCCTTCCTCATATTTATTTATCACGAGGTAGTGGGACAGGAACAGAAGCATAAACACAATTTCATGTCTTGTCACTTCTCACACACAAATTTTAAAAATTTAATTATGATCTCCATGAGGGAAGAAACTGTATTTTTCCCATTGTTACATCCTCTGTCTTGCAAAAAATCCCACTGTGCACAAAGATGGTACAAAATGATCACAAAAGCTTGCCCGACCCCAAGTCCTTGCTCTGGGCTCCCAAAGTCTTCTTGCTCCATTGACAAAGTGACTGAACTCAAAATGTCTGGTCTTAATTAAGCTTTGGTGATATCCGCCATGAGTGACATTTTCCCATCTGTTCATGACTCCTAAAAATGGGTTCACTCTTGCTGATGCAGAACCAACAGCCCAAGCCAAAGGGGCATATACGTGATAGAGACGGGGCTCACCAGGTGGACAAGCAGGGAGGAGCAGTTGCTGCTGTGATCACCCCACTCTCAATGGCAGTTAGCATGGACAGCAAAATCCTTTCCACCAGAAGCAGATCCTATCCATCAGACATGTCCTACAAGAGAGAAAGAGAGAGAGCAGGAGTGAGGGTCTCCAGTAGAAGCCAGCAAAAGGCCAAGAGGTTACATTACACACCACCGATCCCAGCTCCTGACGGGAAGAAACTGTGCTTACTTCAACTTCATAAATCCTTCCATCTCTGCCTCCATTTCCCAGAGTAAGACCTGGCACTCAGTGAAGCTGGTTGAACAGATGGATGGATGGTTGGATGGTTTGTTGCTTGGCAGGCTGAGTTTGGTTGGATGGATGAGCAATCAGAATCTCTATTCCTTTCCTGAGTATCATTCTGTGTGTGTGTATATACATTCTGTGTGTATGTATGTGTTACTAAAGACTGAACCCAGGCCCCTGAGCTATTTCCCAGCCCTCTTTTCATTTTCTATTTTAAGACAAGGTCTCATTAAGTTACTAAATTGCCCAAGCTGGGCTCACATTTGGGATGTCCTGCCTCAGCCACACATTGCTGGGATTACAAGTATGCACCTCCAGCCCCTGAGAGCCATTCTTCAAAGACGTGACCAGGCCCATTAGGTTACATTTTCCATCAAGCAAACCCCAACTTTCTAGTCTGAGCACAAAGGTTAATGGTTCCTTACAATCCCCAATCCTCAGAGGCCCATGAGCTGCCAACAGGAGCACATTTGAGGCATCCATTTGAGAATCTCATTCATTAAAACTAACTTTAACCTCTGTCTGACTTTACCTGTATCTCTTCGAATGCTTTTCAAACATCCCTCCTCAAATCCAAACACTGTAAATACCTACTGCACATAAGGTACCATACAGCTGGTGGTCTTTCAGCTTTGAATCTCACATTAGCCCCTGAAAGAATTCTGATTCACTGTTGGGCCTTTATACACATTTGTTTGATGTAAAATGTAAAATTTGTGCCATAAATTTAATTCGTACAAAGGGTGCAATTCTGTTGTACTGTAAATATTGACATTTTATAAATAAAACTGTTACATCACTTTTTCAGTGTTTCCAATGGAATCTAAATAGCATAGCAATATGATACCCACCATTAGCTATTTTTTTTTTGAAGGCATGAACAAATTCTTCCTTATGAGTCAGAAAATTTCACATTTTTCCTTTTTCCTCATTGAAATCAAATTTATCTATTCTAATACATTTTTATTCTAGGAAGCTTTGTATCATCACAATTCTTTGTACAATTCTAAGTATCATAATTCTGTGCAAAACAATGTATAAATATTGAAGCTATTTTTTTACTTCCTGCCACCACTGGGCTCTGAGTATTATTTTTTTTCCCTCTGGATGGAACTATCATTGCAATCATTTAGACACATCTCATTGAGAAAAATAAATACATTACAAATGTTGACACCTAAATATTAAATGTTCATGTACAAATCATTAAAGATATATTTTAATTAGGACAAAAAGAGGCGTGAGAGCTTCATGAAGACATGGTTTCTTTTGCTTGGGAATTGCACTCAAGTCTCCATGCATGCCAGGCAAATGCTGTGCTCCTGAGGTACCCCCCACAGCTTTTGGACAATAATATTTTGAATGTCACAATTTGGTACTTTAAGAAGAAAGGGATAGATTTTCCTCTAAGGTGAGAAAAAAAATCATCCTGAAAAAGCAGGAAGAAAAGAGAACCAGCCTTCATAGGAGCCACACGCTCAGGCAGATGCGTGTTAGTGAGACACATGAACAGGGCGAGGATGTAGCTCAGTGGTAGAGCACTTGCTAAGTATGATCAAGGCCTTGGGTTTAATCTTGGCCAGAGCCACTAAATAGAGTCCTTGGAAACTGTCTTAGCCCAAACATCCTTTGGAAAGTTTTCCCATTCTCCCATTAGCTGGAGTTTGAAGATCAAGCCATGAACAATTCAGGTGAGAGCACCACACAGTATCAGTCTAGCGGGAGTTTACCTCTGATAGGGCTACAAACCCTTCACTGAGATTCTTATCAACAGAAGATCCGAAGAGCTGTTTGTGGGGAAAATATTGATCTCCAAAGATGTCTCCATTCTTAACCTTCGGACCCTGTGAGGTTGTTACATAATGTGGCAAAGGGGAAGTAAGGTCATGAATGGGGTTAAGTTCACCCATCAGCAAGAGCTCCAACCTGGGAGAGTGGCCTGGGTTACACAGGTGGCCATCATGGAATCGCCAGTGTCTTTCAGAGGAGAGAAGAGGGGAGGAGAGATCAGAGGGTTACTGTGTCAAGAGGAACCCAGCAGGCTGGCTCTGGAGAGGGAGGCAGCCGGCCACAATCCAGGCATCAGGTCACCTTTCAAAGCTGGAGCAGGTCTCTCTCCACCCCTACTCCCAAAAAAGCCTTACCCCTTCAGGATCTCCAAAGGCATTGCAGCCTCCTGGCGCTCTGCCGTTAGGCCGGTGAATTTCATGCCGGACGTCTAACCTCCAAAACTGTAAGATGATCAGTGTGTGTTGTGTAAGTCGCTGTGTGTGTAAGTAGTTTGTTACAGAATCAATAGAAAACCAAACACTAGAGAAAAGTTTCCACGCAGGAGGCAGCAGGTCAGAAAGAGGCACCTACTCCTTCTAGGAGCTACAAGTGCTACTGTATGGTCAAGTCCTTCCCAGCTAGAGGCAGACCACCCCTGGACATGCATCCCAATCCCAGACAGCATGTGGTGAGGGCTGCTGCCAGTCTGGGAGCATACAGGTAAGCTCACCTGCCTCCTTGCCAGCACTGTCCCCACATCCACTCTTTTGACTGGGTGGGGCCTCACAGACTGCATAAAGACCAAGCCTCACTCAGAGTCTAGCGGATCCTCACAACAAAAGACATGTCAGTGTATAGAGACTATGATGCAAGATTTACAGCTGAGCACCCAGAGATTCCAAGAGGTGGGGGAGCTGGTAACTGGCTGAGCTACAAAGCTATTATATCTACTGTCATGGGAGCTCTCCAAAAATATGGGTTCCTGAAATCCTGTCATTTGTGGCAACATGGAGAGAACTGGAGGACATTATGCTAAGTGAAATAAGTCAGACACAGAAAGGCATATTCCATATGATCTCACTTATATGTGGAAGCTACAAAAAAAGTTGATCTCATAGTAGTAGAGAATAAAATTGTGGTTTCCAGAGCTTGGGGAAGATTTGGGGAGGGGAAATGGAGAAAAGATGCTTAATGGGTATGGGGGGCATTCAACTAGGGGAAATAACTCCTAATGTTCTTAAGTCCTGGGGGGCAAATGTGGTTGATAATAGTTAATTCAATATTTCTAAGTAGGCAGTAGAGAGGATTTCAAATGGGTCTAAAATTATAAATGTATGAGGCAGTGAGCATGCCAGTTAGCCTGATCTGATCATTATGTGTCCTATACACATATTGACAGGTCACTCTATATGCCATAAATACATACAATTATGTTTCAATTTAAAACTTTTTTAAATTATAAAAATCTATGCAATCATGATATGTATATAAAATGTACCAAAGAATTCAGTTTTTAAAAAATCTATATTCCTGAGGTCCCTTGTAGAGCCACTTTAAAAAATGCCCAAGTAGCAAATCTAAGAATCTGTCCTTTCTTTCATCTCCCCAGGTAATTCCAAGTACTGAGGGCAATTCAGAGATCAACTACAGTGTAGCTCTGAGCTGCCAGGACAAACTCTCCTTTCTCCATGGTACCTGAGGCTGTATTCGCAGAGAGGACTGATGCAAATCAAAGGCTGGCTGTGGAGATGTGCTCTTCTGCTGGGTATAAATAAATGCTTCTCTGCCTCACCTGCACATGAGAGTCACTTGAGAGCTTTTAAAGAGCAGAAGCCACCAGGTGTGATGGCACACACCTGTGATCCCAGCACTCTGGGAGGCTGAAGCAGGAGGATTGAGAGTTCTAAATCCAACCTAGGCAACTTAGCAAGACCTTGTCTCAATACAAAAAATTTTTAAATTTTAAAAGATATGACCTCGTGCAAAGGCCCTAGGTTCAATCTCCAATACCAAAAAAGCACCTTTCAGTCCATGGCTGCCAAGACAGAGGCTCTGACTCAGTTGGTCCAGATGGGACACAGGCTTTTCAAGTCTTGGAAGCGGCCCAGGGGATTCTCATGTACAACCACATTGAAAAACCACTAACCTAAAGCAGCAGTAACTATCACGAAAGCTCATGCTATGCTCATGATAGAGTTCGAAGGGTTTGGTACACGTGTAATGCTTTAATCCATATGACTGTGTTATGAGAGAGACACAGGCACAGAGAAAAGTTAGTTACTCGGACAACAGCACTGTCTTGGTCTGTCTTTTATTGCTACAACAGAATACCTAACATTGGGTAATTTATAACAGAGCCTATTTCTCATGGTTCCAGAGGCCAGGAAATCTAGGATTAAGGTGCCAGCCTCTGGTGAGGACCAGCTTGCTGCATGGTACCAAGACAGAAGGTTTCCCATGGGGAGACAGAGCTGATGAGCTACCTCACAAAGGCCCACCGTCACCACCTCACCCCCTCCTGTGTCCCACCTCTAGACACCGTCAACATACGAACCTGAAGATTGAGCTTCCAACACCTGGCCTCAGAACACGCCATAGCAGGTACAGCATGGACCTAGAATGTTCTCCCAAAGGCCCATATGTCCAAGGTTTGGAGCTTGTTGGAAGGTGGTGGAACATTTAAGACACAGGACCTAGTGGGAGATCTTCTGATGGATAGCAATTTGTCTTGGAAGAAAGTATTGGGAACCCAGCTTCTTCCTCTCTCTTTTCCTTCTTCGTTATGAGGTATGCAGCTTTCCTCCTCCGCGTATTCCCTGCCATGAAGTGTTGCCTCGCTACAGTTTCAAAGACAGTAAAACCAACTAACCACACACTGAAACCTTGGGAATCAGGAGCCAAAGGAAACTTTCTGTCCTTATAAGTAGCTTATCTCAGGCATTTTGTTATAGTACAGAAAGCTGACTAACACAGGGAGATGCACTTAAACCACTGTAAGCACAAAGTTCCACACTAGAGTAGTGGGGTTTCACAGGTAGTTCAGTTCCAGCATTTGTGAGCTCTTCATTCCCCTACTCCATTCTCAGGCTTCAAGAAGTTCACATTTCACTGCAACTACCCCAATAAATGCAACTACCTCAATAAGTGCAGCGGTAGCAGATTGTCCACCTATCCCCTTTGTACATAGGTCCACTATGTGCTAAATGCCGCTCCCCCACTCTGGCCCAGGCAGGAGTCCTCCCTGGGCAACCCCTGCACTGGTGCCATCGATCCATCTCTCAGCCCTCGTGATCCTCACAGTGTCACCCCTGAGACTGCGCACACCTGGAGACAGGTGGAGGGTTTTGTTCTGGAGAAGCCACATTTTAACTGATTTGAAAAACATTATGTTCTTTTTTAAATCATTTTAAAACACCATGAACAGATGGGCATCAGGAAATGAGAGGAAAGGCGTATACAAAAAGGATGTGGAGAACAGTGCCCATCTTGTACCAATATATATGTGGATACATTTTTAAAATGGGAAGAATATATACCAAGATGCTGACAGAAGGCTGGTTTTCATTCTTTCTGATTGTCTGAGCATTCTAAATATTTTACAACTAATTTGCATTACTTTTGAAATAAGGAAGAGGAAATAAGAGTATTCTTTAGGGAAAAAAACCAATGGTCTATAATAAATTAAGATGTTTGAAATGCTAACCAAAAGTATTTTTGTACCTAATCCCATATTAGTGAGGGTTGCTAAGGGACCATGTGCCATAAATTAGGGATAATCCTGACCATAGTGCCAAAGTATAAAAACCAAAGGAAACAGAGGCCCTTGGACAGGAGGAAAGAACTGGGGCCAGTGTCTCGTACTGCTCCTTTGGCCCCACTCATGGGAAGAACGAAGCTTTTCCACACACATACACAAACTCTGCAGGGGAGAAACAAGAGCAGAGAGTAAAGCCCTGAGAATCCTTCAGAGAAGGGCCAGACACACAGAACTAATATCATCCCCATTTTGCAGACTAGAAAACTGAGTCATAAATAGCAACTTGTCTCAGGTCTCATTGCTAATAAATATGGGTCGGTGGCCTCTGAACTCAAACAGGCTGATTCCAGATGCCTCAACTTTCACCATTAGATGACAACACTATCGCCCCAGAAAAGGAAGATCAAGAGCCTTTGTTCATGTCAGAGAGCCAGAAGAAAGACTCAAGCACAGTTTTCAATGCCAAGGTCAGAGAAAGAGAGAGCACTGGCATCTCTATTTATAGCAGAACAAGTAGGGTTAGAAAAGATGAAGAGGGCCAGTGATTTAGCTCCGTGCTTCTGGTGTCTGCAGAACAAGCACAAGGTCCTGAGTTCGATCCCTGGTAACCACATTCTACAGTGTCGCGTGTGGTGGCTCATGCCTGTATTCCCAGCAGTCAGGACGCAGAGGAAGGAAGATTGTTGTGAATTCGAGGCTGAGTTCAGGACCAGCCTGAACTACAAAGCTAGAACTCGTCTCAAAAAAAAAAAGAAAGAATAAAAAGATAAAATGGAGAAATATTAAGAGAAAGTAGAAAGAAAAGTAGAAGGTTTATGTTGGCATTTATTTTTATGAATTTCTGCTAGATTCATCATTTCTATAAATACGCTATCATTAATGTTTATGTTCACGTGCTTAGCAAAGGAACTGTGTGGTGTATGTGTTCACGTGTGTGTGTATGTGTGTGTGTTTGCTCCTGTTTGTGCATATGAGCATTTGTACATATATGCAGACTTACTTGTATCTAGATATGTGTACATATGAGTATGTCCGTGCCGGGGTTATGGGTGCGTGTGTGTGTGTGTGTTTGCGTGTGTGTTCGTGTGTGTGTTCATGTGCCTTGTGTGCAAGCTTGATGAGTGGCCACACCCACGGGAAGCCTGACAGAGCCGACCATCCCCAAACACTCTCGTGTTTTCCCAGAGGCAACCTGGCTTCACTGCCAGCAAAATTCCTCCGCAGAAATAAACAGCCTCCCAGGAGCCAGCCCGCAGCCCCATGCTGGGAGTCACAGCAGATGTCTCTTCTCTGTCCCCCCTGAGCCCACGGGGCCCTGTGGACAGAGGGGCTCAGTCTGAGTTGTTGACTAATGGCGGCAGGCGGGGCTGTGGCCCGGCCACGGGTGCAATTGCCAGGGGCGCAGTGAGTGGCCACCCTCGTCAGACAACTGGTCTTTCACGCACTCCTCCGAGACTTCAGAAGAAAGCTGCTTCATTCCCACTCACGCTGTTCCCGGGCAGCCCGCGTAGCCTGCGCGGCCGGCGCCTCCTCTCCAGCTCCTCCAATCACCTATGAAATTTAACCCACCCATTCTTTTTTTTTAATTAATACATAAAGCTTGGAGATGTAGCCTGCTTGAGGTCCTAGTCTCCATCCTCAGTGGCACAGAAAAAGAAAAAAAAAAGAGAAAAAAATTGATACGTAAGTATCCATTTATGGAGTACAGAGTGATATTTCCATACCTGAGTGCAGTGCATGACGGACAGTCAGGGTCACCAGCGTGCCCATCACTGCAACTCTGATTATTTCCTTGTGTGGGGAATATTCAAACTCCTTCCTGCTAGTAAGAAAGATACAGTAAATTACTGCTAATTACAATCAGGCCGTGTGCAATAGTGCTAGAACTTATTCCTCCGGTGTGACTGTATTTTGTCCCTGTCAACCAACCTCTCTCCCTCTAACTTCCTCTCCTTTCTACCTTCCCAGCCTCTGGTAACTGCAATTCTACTCCACTTCTGGGATCCAATTTTTTAGCTTCCACATATAAGTAAGAAGTTGCCTGTGCCCTGTGTTTTCTGCAGCATTACTCACAAATAGTTGAGGTATGGAATGGAACTAAGAGTCCACCAGTGAGGAAATGGATTTAAAAAAAAAAAACAAAAAAAACACTTTTTTGTATATAAGTGATGGAATATTATTCAAAAAGGAATGAAGCCATCCTGTCATTTACAGCAACATAGATGAGCCCAGAAGACGTTATGTTAAGTGAAATAGGCCAGGCCCAGGAAGACAATCCACACATCCTCAGGCTGGCCACGCCTCGCCAAGACAATGTCGCATGCTCAAGTCTGTCCCCACATAGTACCATTCATGACCCACTGGGAGAACATCCTGCTTATTGAGATTTTCTTGGGAACAGGTAAACTACAGTAAAGCAAAACCTAACACCAACGTCTAAGCAAGCAGGGATCATCCTCATGTAATCTTAACAGAGTCAGTAAACGCAAAAGAATTTGGCAGATGTGAAAAGTACTTAATGCATCAAGCAAAGCGCTTCTTTGAGGGGCTTGAAGGAGGCTGCATTTGTTGTGAGAGTCGAGTCACTTGGGAATCAGGTCGAAGAGCACAAGCCCTAGAAAGTACTGTCTTCTGCAATGCAGGGCAGCTGGAGTTACACTCTACCTGGGGTGGTCCTTTCGCATGCTGGTTTTTAAGCAACAAAGCCCAGTGATCATCTCCAAAGCAAGGGGGAGAAGTACAAAACAGATCAAGGGGCATGCAAGGTACTTTTAAAGCACCCGGAAGAAAGGTGTCCATTTCCCATGAAGGAACAAGGACAAATGACAGCGATAAGCAGCAGTGAGGCTGTTAGCAGTGTCAGGAAGGAAAGCCCCGACCCAAGCCAACGCCCCTCAGAAAGGCTGCAATGGATAGAAACGCTCCTTTCCCTTCACAGGCTCCTCACTGGCATCTGCTCAGCAAGAGATCCTGGGCTGCACATTTTCCGAAGGCAAGTGGATAATACAAGGCTGTGAGCTCTCCCCTCCCCCCACCCTCCCCTCTTCTCTGTTCTCAGCTGGGCAGCCCTTGGGCTCCCAGAAACCAAAGCCACATCTCACACATCTCATCTCAGAGATTCGAGACGGAAGCCTGGCGGGGTCAGTCCCTCACAGACAGAGCCAGAGACAGAACCAGAACCCAGACCTCCTATGGCCCCTCCCCCGGCGGGCACCACTTCTCAGGCAGGTATCTGGACACGGGGAACCTGGTGTTCCTTAGGGTCACACACAAAAGCACCCCATCATGAGCAGGGGTGCGCCCCAAGCTGGAGCAGAGATGACTTCTCATCTGTGAGATGGGCATGATTCCTGGGTCCCATCCGTCTTCTGGGCAGAGACGGTGGTGATGGTTCCATAGCAACAAGAATATACAACTCAAAAGTGGCTCCATTTTCCAAAAGGGCCAAAGGCATTAATGCTAAGACACCCTTCTCTAGGTTTCAAAAGCCAAGAGGAATGAAAATGAGGGATATTTATGGGCAGCATTTACAGGGTTCACACATGAACCCGTTGGTCCTCATGATAACTCTATGAGCTGTCATGGTGCCTATATTACAGATGAGAAAACTAAGACCAGCCAGGGATTTAGCTCAGTGATTCTAGCACCCGCCTCACAAGCACAAGATCCTGAGTTCTATCCGCAGTACCAAAAGAGAGAGAGAGAAAGAGAGAGAGAGAGAGAGCAAAGACCAGGAAATCTGAGTAACTGCCCCAGCACCATCCCAGTACAGCTAGGATTAAGCAGAGATGGGGTCTTGAACCTGTATGTTTCTGTACCACACTCACTGTCTCTAGTTTGGTGCTAAATATCTAAGTCAGAACAAAACATTGTTGTCTACGACAAGCCAGCCCCGCAACTTGATTTTTTGGCTCCACACAGAACAGAAATCCAGGCAGCTGACTGAAATGATTTTTCCATTTCATCCAGATGTTTGGCGTCACATAAACAAGATGACGTGCCCATGAGTGGGAGCCACTCAGGAATTAGAACTCTGTCACCAATAGACACACTGTCTTAATTCAATGTTGTCATCTCCTGAATTAACACCCTACCCAGTGATGTTTGCTTAACCTCTTAGGATATTTTACTCTTTAAGCATCTGTAGCCAATCACCTGCTGGTCAACTCTGTGCGTGTCTGAGCACCAGTTAACAGACATCCTGTTTCCCTTTTTCCTCTAGTATTAGCCCATGTTACACTGGATTTTTTTTTTTTTTTTTTTTTTTTTGCCTCACAAATAACAAAAACCATGCATATTTTAACTTCATTTCTGGGATTAAAGTAAATACATAATTTTGGCAAATTACTCAGAATTATGGGCTGGCAACATCTGGTTCGGATATTCTCAAGTAAATTATTGGCACGGTCCCTGCCACATTTTTAATTTTAACCAAAATGTTCTCAGAGACATGTGTTTTCTGTCCCATTTGCATGTAGTCAGTTTGAGAGGGGCCTTGGAGTCTTAAAGAAGGGGTTCAGACATTAGCTGCGACACCTGGGCACTATTCGGAGCCCCCCCAGCCGCCCGCCCTCGCTCCTAGTGCCAGGGTGGTGGCGACCCAGGCCACCGGCCAGAGGCTTTCAGCTCCTGCCTCCAGCTCTGCAGAAGGCAAGAGGCCCAGGTACTGTGTGTACGCGCTCCTCACCCTTCACTCTCCTCCCAAATTACATACCTCGCTTTTATGTCAAGTCCAATATAGCTTCCTTAGCAGTTTCCCCCCTCCTTATTCCACATCAAGAGTACCCAATTACTTTTATAAATACTTGCTTTAAAAATATCACAGTGGCTTCCTGCTGCTTCGTGTTCTGAAGGGCTGTACAGGATTTTAGACTCTTATAAATCTTTCAAACAGTTCATATTTTATCAACAAAGTGTGCTTTTTGTAAACCCTAAGTATAACTCCTCATTGAGGACATTTTTTTCAATTATTTGACCTTTCCATAAAAATGACAAAATAAAAGGAATTTTCTTGCCATTTCAAAAATCATTTGCAATGGCCTCCTTGTGTTTATTAATTCTGCCTCACCCACCAACTAGGGTGGTATCTTTGGTTAAAAGAGAGTATGAGGGTTGTCGATTCCAGATACCCCAGCAGAGGGAAAGCAAGTTTACATGCTAGATCTTTAAAAGAAAATTCCAGGAAGGCCTGGGCTTTGGTTTAAACTGAAATGCTCCCTAGCTCAGGGCGGGGGCTTCCTAAGTGCATCTTCTCTGTGCTCACCAGTCTATGTCATGAAATGTCACCTAGGACACAAAAGAGGCCAACCTGCCCCATGGAGGTGACTTTGTGGTCCTCAGGACACTGCTGTCCCGCGCTGGTGGTTGTGTGGTTTTCCACTTCGAATAATTTGAAAATTCCCCAAGGGCTGGCACTTAAGAAATGAACCTCAGAATGACATGCAACCAAGAGAAAGTCTCCGTTCTCAGTGTGACAACAGTCAAGCTCTCGCTGCCAATCAAATGAACACTAAAGGCTTGGGAGTGTGACGTCTGGTAGTCCATCTCTGCTACTGTAATGAAATACTTCACACCAAGTAATTTATAAACAACAGAAATTTCTTTCTTGCAGTTCTACAGGCTGAGGAGTCCAACATCAAGACAGCAGGAGACTCAGTGTCTAGGGAGGATGGTTCTCTGCTTCCAAGATGGTGCTTTGTCACTGTGTCCTCCCAGGGAGGAGGGGAAGGACACAAAGTATGAACACTGTGTCCAGCCAGACATGGCAGAAGGGACAGAAGTGTGAAAAAGGTGGATTCTCTAAGGGCTCTCATCCCACCCCAGACAGACCTAGTCACACCCTCACGGGCCCCCTCTTAATAGCACTACCCCAGGGTTATGTCCCAGCATAGGGATTTTGGAGGCACACAAACATTCAAGCCATAGAAAAGTCCCTAATGTCTCTAAACTTTGATTCTATGTCTGGACATTATCCTAGAAACAGAAGCAGGTTGAGAGAGAAAAGAGGAAAGATATAGTTATGGTATACTTTGAAGCCTGGAGACTCAAATACCCAAAGAATAAGCCTCTCCAATTGTAGGTTGAAGTCTGGCTTTTGGTTACATAGCCCTGACTCCCTCCCTCCTGAAAATGCAGAATGGTGTCTCTGATCAGCTTAGTGTCAACACTAAGGCCCACCTGCTTCCCATGCATTCACTTGACAAATACTCGACAGCCACCTGGGATGTGTGTATCTCTCCTGGGAACTGAAGAGGGTATAGAGAAGTACAAACTGGACCATATTCTCAGCGTGAAATCAGGAGTACACCGTGAAGCTGGGTAGTGCCATGGCACGGCAGGAGGAGAGCCGGACAGCCTACGCGAAGGGATTGGAAAGAGAGCCAGGCTCCTGGAGACTGGGCACCAGAAGGCAACACTTGAGACAAGCAGCCAAGGAGGCATGTGAGTTAGGTTTTCCAGAGAAGCAGCATCAAGAGGACGTGTGTGTGCGTGTACGTGTGTGCGTGTGTGTGCACACGCACACACACACACACACACAGAGTCTTCCCTCAGTATCCATGGAGGGCCAGTTCCCAGAACCTCTGTGGTTCCCAAAATCCAGATACTCAAGTCATTTATATAAAATGGCATCATATTTGCATCGAACCTACTCACATTCTCCCACATACTCTAAATCACCTCTGTAAATAGTCATTATACTATATTCTTTAGGAATTAATGACCAGGAAGAAAGTTGGTACATATTCAATACAGACATAACTTTTTAAAAATATTTTTGATCTGTCATTCGTTGAATCTGTGGACAAAGATTCCAAAAGAGACAGAGATGTCTCATGTCTGCAACATGTCAGATGTTGCATGAGCATGAATGGATCATGCAAGTATGAAGCTGGCAGGCCAGCAGCCTGGACACGCTGGACAGGCCAGCAGCTGGACAACTGCGACAGGCCAGAAGGCCGGACACGTGGGACAGGCCAGCAGCTGGACACACTGGATGCCAGCAGCTAGACACGCAGGACAGGCCAGCCTTCATTATATAGAAAAGTCACCTGCTGTGAACCAAGAACCAAAATGTCACCTTGGTACCTGTCAAGTATGTCAATGCCTTAAGGCTCAATAGATAAATACATTCTGCTGTCTCCTCCTTCAGGACTCACCCACTGCCACCAGGTACACAGGTGGCCACATCCTCCCTCGGCCTGTCCTGCTCTTTTCTCCTGGGCTCTCTCCAACTGGCCAGCTTTCTCCTGAGCCCAGCCCTCCCTGCTCCTTCCAGTCACCTTCCCTGCAGCTACTCTCAGGCTGAGCGCGGGGGGAGCAAGTCTGATGACAGGCCGAAAAGCAGGAGCAAAGCTCAAAGATCAAGAAGCCTGGGTTCCCCACTGACCCTCTGGCTGGTCATTTCCTCCTCAGCACGGCCCCTGGTCACCATGCCTACACTTCAGCATGAGCAGTTGTCCAAGATTCAGGAGCTGGCCCGGGATGGGCTGTCATTCTTGTAAACACACCCTCACCGGCGATACGCCTCAGAGTTCCTGGAGTGGGATGTTTTCTATTGAAGCCCTGAAGATGATTCAGGGGGCATTGGACATATGCTTTCTATTTAAGAGTTTTGGATTTAATTTCACGATCACCTTCTATTTATAGGAAGGGATACTGGATTTCATGTGCGGTCATGGGATAAAGTTTCCTGCTAGAATAAATTGTCTAAGTGAAAAAAAGAGAGCCATTGGAGGGAGAGCAGGAGTCAGTCATTGTCCTGGTAGGTAGAATGCAAGCGTGGTTAAATCCTCAAAGGTGGTAAAAATAAAATGGCTAATGAGTGGGAGATGCTGAGATGGGCTGCACAGTGGTCTGCTCGTCCCGGTGATCCTCTGTGCCCTGAGAACCGATCGGAATCACAAGTCAATTTGATTCGATGGACAAATATTTGCTAAGAGTCTTTACCATGTTTGTGGCCGAGAGAGTCACACAGAGAGCGCTCAGGCTCTCCTTGACTTGCAAGGAGTCATGGTTCGCTTGTTGGATAGGACAGGAAAACACAAAAGAATGGAGCAAAAAGTTTCCTAAGAGAAGGAGGCAGACTCAGAGAAGTGGGAGGGCAGGAAAAGAGATGCTCAGGAGATTTGAATGACTGGGTGGAATTAATAAAAACAAAACAAGGAAACATAGCCTATGTATATAGGGGCTGGGGGAGTTATAGGGTAGATAGAGGAGTGGGGAAAAAATGAGAATTAAGTCTTGTCATACTATGTTCTGGTGCAAATTCTTAATGTTGAATGTGATCATGATGTGTATATATAATGTACCAATAAATATTTGAATTGGAAAAAAGAAAAAGAAACATTCCTTTGGCTCTGATCTCTCGCCTGGATCTCGAGAAGTTACCTCAGATCCCTGAGGACATTTCTGGGGTAGCAAACGTCACCAGAAGACTGCATTTCTAAAGGTCTGAGAGCTTCGGGAGGGATGCTCCCAAGCCACGCACTTTCTGTGTTGCCCTCTGTCCCAGGAGCTCATGGCAAGAGTAAAGGCCCCTTGCTACACCTGGCCAGGCCTGACTGAGGGCCACTCTCCAGCCAGGCACCTACCTACTTTCCACTCCCCATTCTTAATCTGAAACTCCTGGTGCTGTTCTTGCTTTGTGGTAGCTGCCTCCTCCCTCTCAGAAGCCAACCTCAGAATCCTAGACCTGAGAATGTTAAGCGGAACAGAGCTAAGCATACAAAACAGCCCTATTTCCCTTTAAATCTTGAAGGCTGACATCTTGGGGAGCTTTTCTGTATCTCATTTACTTTGGGGTTCCGTTATGACATCATCGTCCCCGCCCTACCAATGAGGTTGCAGGGCTGACAAAGCTGACAGGTTCACAGTCCACAGCCCAGGAAGGATTAATCGGCCAATCAGATCTCCCTCTGCAACTAGAAGCCATTAGGAATTTTGAATTAGAACCACAAGTGAGACTCCAGCTTACGCCAGCTGGCTCTGAGGACAGAGTTAAGAGGATGATTTTGTACCATGTGACCCAAAAACACAAAGAAGGGAGGGCCCCAAAGGGGAGCAGAGATACGAAACATAGTGTATAAAGCAGCACAGTAGCCATGTCCTCCACTGGCCCCACACTGGCCTCCTGCTCAAACTTTGGCTAAGTGTTCTCTTTGCCTAGTGCTTCCTCCTTCAATCCCTCCTCCCACATAATTCCTATTGGACTCAAGAGTTTCTTCATATCTGATGATAAAATCCATAATCCTTACTCTGGCCTTTACCCTTATGTTGAATTATTCTTCTCTTGCAGCTTCTTGTATCATTCATTAGGTCACCACAACATCAGCCATCCTGCAGTGTTATGAATAAGCCAAGCTTACTCTGACCTCAGGGCCTTTGCGTGTGTACTAATTCTGGCTGGATGGCTTTTTTCAGGAGGAAGGGGTCATTCGGGTTTCTATAGAACTGTCCTCAGCTCCTCTGCTAGGCAAGTTCCCTTTTCCATGTTATTCAATTTGCTGTGCAAGACCAGAGGCCTTGCTCATCTTACTTCCCTAAGTGTCCTCCCATGGACCACCTGGTACGTCAAAGACACTCATCAGACACTTGTCGAATAAAAAGCTAAAACATGAGGATCTGCCCTCGGCTCAGGGATTTGAGCTCAGTGGCGCAGCTGCCTGCTCGCCCTCACTAGTCTAGTTAGAGAGCCACGCCGTGGTAGGGAAGGTGGAAAGAGGGACACCCGGCAGGGAGAGCAGCTTCACCGCGTCTTACACGTTGGGAAGTTTCCTGGTCAGTGGGCCAAAGCAAACAAGTCCTCAGGACACAGGAGATGGCAAAGAACTTGGCAAGTAGATCTCAAGGCTGGTCAAAAGACAATCACGCTCTAAAATATGCATGACCAGATTTTGCGCACCGTGCGAGTTTTATCTTTGACCGTAATTATGGAAACATTATTCAAGAACATCGTGAACACACAAAAATAAATCTTTAAAAATACCATTTGGACGACACACATACAAATGAAAGATTTTTGTCTTTCTACTATGGCAGCCCATTAAAAAGCAAATGTGGTAAGTTACTGCACACAGAAATCTGCAAGTGGAAATGTATCCAGTTACAACCCAATCAGCTCCCTTGACTATGAAACCCACCGCAACCTCCCAGAGTTAGGGAGACAGCAGCTCACCAGCTTTTTCCTCAGCATGTCATCACGGTGCCTAAAGCCACAAAAGGTCACAATCCTTTCTCCTACTCAGGTGCCCATCAGAAAATGGTCACAACCATTACTCTGAGCTTTAATCATGCAGAAAAACTGCCTGTTTGGGGCCTGCCAAATGTCAAGTGTAGAACAGAAACATTTTAACACCTATTCCATCAAACCCTATAACGAAGTGTATATATTATTCTTGTGCTTTGTGTTAAGCACATTAAAGCTCAGACAGGTGAAGTAACTTAACCACTGTAATACTTAACTGATTGCGTCACCTTGAGTAAGAAACACTCGACTGACTGAACCTGCACGGTGCTGGGTGTGGCTGAACCGATTTACAGGCTTGTAGCCTCACTATAAAGGAATAGAAAGGCAGACTCACTGCTTATTGCCCACTGCTTGCCCTGCCATGGACTGTTCCTCCTCTGCCTTAGAGCTAGCTTGCTAAGGACTGAAACCTTTACAAACTGAGCTAAGATAAACTTCTCTTTGATGTAGTATCAGGTGTTTTGTCCAGAAACAAAGTAGCTACAACAGCCATAATGACACAGCTTATCAATTTTAGGCTGGGAATGAGACTTCAATCCAAAGCCCCTATTTCATCCACATGGTAGCTGTATCCTGGCCCCACACACCACAGAGTGTCTCTCCTCACCCTGAAACATTTCTCGACATGGCTGCTATTATGAAATGGAGAACAAGGGTCCAACACTTGTCTCTTTTCCCTGGCTTCTAAATACCTACCACATGCTAGGCCTGTGGGGATCGTTATTTTGTTGGTAATGTTGGTGATATCACATGCTGCTCACTAACCACCCTCCTGGCTAGCCTCCTCTTTCTTCTGCCTTCTCTTAGGGACCTGTTTGTGCCTCCTTTATCACCCTTTTGGCCTTACTTGTGTGTTTATTTATCTTGTTGCTCATAGTTTTCACTGGTGAGGATGAGGAAGTGCTACTAGAGTTGGGAAGGTGCTCAGTGACTTGCCAACCAGACGACCCAGCTGGATGCCACTAACCACCTATCGCATCACCTCCCCCCACTCCCTTCTCTGTAAATCCCAGTTCTGCTTATGGAACTATGAGGCCTTCTGTCAACCAATATACACGCACACACATATCCCTTTAATTTACTGGGTCAGGTACTAGGAATTGGATGTTGAATATGGCAGGCAGTGTCTCCTACACCAGAGAGTTTACGGTTCACTTTGGGTAGAGAAGTGAACTTAAAACAATAAGCAAATAAAGTAATAAAGGCCCTTGTCTTATAGGTATAGGCTGCTGTAAGTAAGGAAAGCACTTGGCTGTTTGCAGTGTGGAAAGGAATGCATGAGAGATCTGTGGGACCTGTAGGGCCAGATCTGGCAGAGCTTCCCAGTCCGCGGCCATCTTGTGGTAAGGAGTGTGGTCTCGATTCTAAGGAGTCTCTGAAGCTAAGCAACAAACTGGCATGATTTGGGAGGTGGGGGGTATTTGTGGCTGTGGTGCTTTTGCTTATTGATCTGGCTGCAGTGTAGAGCATCAGGAGGGAGAAGGTCGTGGGTAGAAGTGAAACAGGAGACCACGTGGTCAGCTCTACATCCTTAAAATCCTGTGGGGTGAAGGATGTAGCTCAGTGGTAGAGCATTTGCCCGGTGTCCACAAGATCCTAGGTTCCCTTCCCAGCATTGTAAAAAGTAAAATAACTTTCTTACAAACTCTATAAACTATCCTTTAAGTTCTGTGCAGCAATTCTTATTCCCTTGACCGGTGTTTGAGAAGCCCTGGGTAAGAGGCTATTTCATGCAAATGCCCTCTTTAAAATACTCCTCAGATGTGATTATTTGATACAGTCTGAAGTGGACAAACGTGATATCAAGTGAGTGTGTGTGAGAGATGGGCTAAAGATGGATGGTAAAGCTGACCATCTCCCCAACAGTGACTCCCACTTGTTGGAGGACCTGTTTTAATATTTGTCTCTACAATCTTTCGCCCCCATGACGCACTAAGGAGAAAATTGTTATCATCTTTCATCACCAAGTTCCAATGGATCTTTTTGATTTTTGAATAATCTATTCAAATGAGACTAAAAGAATGTAACTTTATGAGAAGGCCTAACAATTTAAATCGCAGATTTTCACCGTTTGTTTTCTTGGTTTTAAAGGTATATATACTCAAAGTCAGCAAACTCAGTGAATTGATCGCCAGGCCTGACACTTGAACCTGGAACACCTTGTAATACTGATCTTGGGTTTCAAGGAAATCTCTAAGTTCTAGCTCATCACAGCTTCTGGTTCTTCATACACTTATAACATACAGCACTGTACTTCTGAAACCTCTGACAGCTCAGGGTTTTGTTTCAGAGCAGAGGTCATCTCCTTTGCTCTGCATTTACAAAGCACATTCATTTTTACATTTATAAAAACATCCATTAGAATGATCAGTCACAATGTTTTCTTTTATTTCTGTATCACCTATTTCTTTTCAATCATCTTTGATCTCATTTCCTTATTTGTCCACTTTAAATTATACACCCCCCAAAATTTTTTTTAACTTCTTAAGTCAGGGTCTCACTTTTGTAGTTCAGGCTGGCCCTGAGCTCAACCTTGAACTCACCGCAATCCTCCTGTCTCAGCCTCCTGAGTGCTGGGATTATACGTGTGATTACAGGCATGAGCCACCATGCCCAGTATTGTGGTTTGTGGTACTGGTTGCTGGTGGGCGTGAGTCTCCACACCCAGCATTGTTGTATGTGGTTACCGGGATCAAACCCAGGCCCTTGCACTTGGAAGGCAGGCGCCAGAACCACTGAGCTCAATCCCCAACCCTGTACCAAAAATTTTTGGAAAAGTAAATATCATAAAAATTGAGCAGAGTAGTATTGGCCCCATTCTTTTAGAAAGACAGGATAGTCCAGGTTCATGTTGTGAAATATTACATGATGAAATCATTCCTATCAAATGACTAACTGGATAAGAATATCATATTTTCTTTTTGTCCTTAGAAATACATTGTTTACTCATAGATGCTTAAGTTTGAGAACATTCGTCTAAATTACTGTTATATAAAACACATGGCCTGAAACTTTCCCTATATAGACGATTTCACTACCAGCATCAGCGTATAAAATGCTGCCGCCGCCTTGTAGTAATCTTCTGATTTGTGTAACAATTGTGTTTCTGTCAATTTTCTTCTCTTTACAGTTTTGTGCAAAGTGAAAAATTCTACATTCAAAACTATTCATCAAAAGCAAAAATAATATATCGCATAAATATGCACAATTTTACATACAGAAATAAAATTAAATAAAATATATGTCCAAGCCCAAAAAAATGATAATTGTAAAAAGAAGACTAAAGAGATGATGTCTTTTTTAAGACTTATTTTTATTAGTCTGTGTTTGCACCACATAATGATTACATACATTCACCGTGAGGAGCTGGTGCGTGTACATAACACATCTTGATTCTTTTTACATTCCCCTCCCTCCCAGCCCTTCTTTCTCCCTTCATCTCTTGGTACTCTACCCACTTGCAAAAGATTTATATCCAAGTTTCCTAGTATATATCTTTTATTTTGTTCTTTAATTTATTTATACTTTGGGTTTCTCATATAAGAGAAACCAGGAGCTATTTAAACTTGTATACCTGATTTATTTCACCTAACATTACCATCTCAAGATGCATCAACTTTCCTACAAATGATGCCAATTTATCCTTCTTTATAGTACTGTAATACTTCATTCTATATAAATACCACTTTCCTTTTTCTTTTTTCTTTTTCTTTTTTTTCTTTAGTTTTTTTTAAAACAGGGTCTCTCTTTGTAGTTCAGGTTGGCCCTCAACTCACTATGTAGCCCAGACTAGCCTTGAACTCATGGCGATCCTCCTGCCTCTGCCTCCCAAGTGGTGGGGTTACAGGCATGAGCCAAGATGCCCAGCACTATCTAGTACCAGGGATTGAATTTGGGAGCTTGCCAGGCAGATGCTAATCCCTGGCCCATATCACATTTTCTTTATCCATTCATTTCTTGACATACACAAAGGCTACTTTCAAGATTTAGCTACTATGAGTTGTGCTACTGTAAACATGAGTATGCAGTATCATTATAACATGATGTCTCTAAATCTTTTGAGAAGATGCTGAGCATGGGAACAGCTGGGTGAAATGGAATTCTATTTCTAATTTTTTGAGGACTCTCCACACTGACCTCTATAGTGATTGTACTAATTTACATTTCTACCCAGCAGGTGGAAGAGTTCCTTTCTCCCCACATCCCTGCCAGCATTTATTATACCTGATTTCTTCACGCCATGTATTTCAGTGTTGCTTTAATTTGCATTTCTTTATTGGCCAGAGATGTTGACATTTTTCAAGTGTCTATTGGTCATTTGTACTTCTCCTTGGAAGTGTCTGTTCATTTCAGATGCCCATTTATTATTTGATTGGGTCTTTTAATTTGAGGTTATCATTGTGGAATTCTTTATACATTCTAATGTTAGTCCTCTGTCTAACAAGCAGCTAGCAGAAATATTTTCCCATTCTGTCAGTTGTCTCTTCACTCTGTTGAATGTTTGTTTTATTGGCTATGTATAAGCTTTTTAATTTGGTATAACCCTGTTTACTGATTCTTTATGTTGTTTCTTATGCAACTGTGCTTCCATTCAGAGAGTCTTTGCCTACGCCTATGTCTTCAAAAGTTTTACCTTTTATCTTCCAGTAAATTAAGTGTTTCTGCTTTATTACTTAGATCTTTGATTCACATGGATTTCAGTTTACTATGTGGTGAGAGATATGGGCCTAGTTTCAATCTTCCGCATATGGATAGCCAGTTTTCTCAGCACTGTTTATTAAAGAGAATATCTTTCCTCCAACATATGCCTTTGGCTCGCTGTACCTAAGACTATTTTGACCCTTTGTCTTCTTTTATGCTTTCTTAAGAGACGGTGTAATAACTTGGACAATGTAATTAAAAACTCAGGGGATTGATTTCATGATAGTATCATCCTCATAGATGATTCCACCTTTCTCCCACCCCCTTCCTTTTTAGTGATTTTTACCATAATTGGCAATCACTAATGAGTGATAAAATATTTATTAGGGTGATTAAGTAGAAATGTTCTAACATATAAGAAAATTAAAATCAGTAAGGTCCTATGATTTATCTATCCACCCACCAGTAGCCTTACAAATGGTTCCCAAGGTGCTACATGTGGTTATTTTAATCTAGAAAGGACTTTATCCTACTTTTATTTAACATGGGCTCTTTGGCCTTAGGAATAGTCCTGAAAATGAACAGAAGTCAAGAAATAGCAGTCCTCACAAATGGAACTTCTCAGAAAACAAACAAACATACAAACAAAAACTCAATCTAAATGTAAAACTGATCAAATACCAAAGGTTGAATTGCATTAATAGATTTGACCATTTACCAAAGACTTTCACAACCTTCTTCATGAGAAACTTCTCCCACAACAACACTGACCTCTGGACTCAACCAGCTCCTTGGGTGGAACCCAGGTGGACCATTCCTTGGGCTAGTTTCTCCTGGAATTTATCTCAGAAAACAATGAGAAAGCAAAAATTAGGACCCAAAATAAAGAAAAAAAGCATCTGAGAAAATGCAAGCTTCAAGGCAAAGAACTAAGGACGCTCAGGCCACAAGCAGGCATCCAATACTTACTGCCTTCTATTCTCTCCAGTAAATGGATCCATTGTGAGGGATGCAGGGCTCCTATTCTCTTATGCTTTTAAATTTTCCTTTTTATCATTTATATGTCCAATCAGCCATGGACACTGTAAGTGCTGGTCAATAACACAGAGGAAATACTCAGTTTATAAACATGTTATGTGCCAATGCTTTGAGAGTTGACTATGTTAGAAACTCAAGATATATTTTCCTCAAAAAATTAAATATATATATAATATAAATGTGACATAGATGTGTCACACATGTATTTTGTGATTGGGGGTCACTATGCTGCCCACACTGACTTCAAGTTCCGGGGCTCAAACAGTCCTTTTCCTTCAGCCTCTCAAGTACTCGGGACAACAGGCACATGCAACTATGCCCGGCTAAAAACAATCTTATAAATTTTAGGTTTCCAGGCCAGCCCCACAAAAGCCTTTTTAGTTTATAATAGTTTTGAAGTTGTGTCATTTTAGAGAGAAAATTAGCAGAAAATAGTTTTGTAGTATTATTAATAAACAAATCCAAATATTAAAGATAATTTGTTTTATCTTAAATTTTATCAGTTGAAATAATTGGGTTAATTAGATTAGAAGAATTATGGATACTATTTTAGGGACAGATCTCTGCTTGCAAGAATTTCACAGGCTTGGGCTGGGGATTTAGCTCAGTGGTTCCAGTACTTGCCTTGCAAGCACAAGGTCCAGAGTTTGATCCCCAGTACCCACAGAAAAAAATAAAAATGAAACTTCTATTGTGGTAAAAAGTGTGGATTTGTAATTTAAAAGGAAATACCTTTTTAAAAAAAGAATTTCATAGGCCTGGCAGCAGCAGTTTATAATTTTGAATGTCCAGTTTCACTACAATAACTTGTCATTTTCCTTCCCATGGGAAGGATTTACAGGAGCCATGACCAGGGGAGATTTGGGGCTCACAAAATAAGATAGCAAAGGATGGAGCAAGAAAAGGAAAAATAAACTTGAAAGCAATTTCTTTGAAGGAGAGAATTAAAGTATATCATTGTGACAGGATTGCCTAAATCAGTATTCACCAACTTGGTAGGGAAACTAAAAAAAAAAAAAAAAGAGAGAGAGAGACCACTCAATACTAGTGCCCAAGCCCTTGAACCAGATAGGCTGTTCCGTCATTCAGTTCCTCATCTAACCATAAGGTGGCACCATCAGCCCGGGCAGTCAGTTCAAGTGGGCGGGGTGTGTGGTGGGCGGAGCTACCTAGGAGTAAACCGTGTTCTCCACCCAGGTTTTGGAACTCAGTAAACCTGGACTAGACAACACGTGTCAAGCTACAGACATTGTCCCGCAGACAAGAACGCATCCAATTCTTTAAGGCTCCAGCTGCTCCCACCTTCACAAGAACAGCTCTCCTGTTCGACATCACACCGCACACCATCATTCCAATTCATTGTTTTCCATTGTTCCACGTTGTCAGTCATAGGCCTCTAAGCTTTTCCTAATCTCTAAAAGAGAATCTGGTCAAAGACCATCGCACATTCTTTAAATACCTCTCGGGATGCGGGAGCAAGATCTTCCACGATGAGCACGGACTTTCACGGTGGCCCAGTCTTCCAATATGCCCCAGTCAAACTCACCAGACTGATCCCTGTAATGCAAACTAGACAACCCCAATTCCTGATGCAAATCTGACTACGTTTACTTCCCGCCCTCCCACCCACAATGCCCAGACTCACTGTCTTGCCCCAGCTCTGCTGCAGTTGCTCCATCTTTCCATTCCTGTTACTTCATACCAGTACTATGACTACTGCCGCTCTCCACCCTCTCATCAGCCCGTCCGCTAAACCAGGCTGGGTGACAGGGCTAATGGAATCGCCAGGAAGAAGAGAGATCCCAACAAAGTCACCAGTCCATGCACCCCAGCCCTGCTTCTTCCCTGAGCCTGTAGCCTAGACCTGGAGCTCCTGCAAACAGTCCCGTGACTCGGCAGAATTCTCCAGGTTCTCCTGAAACAGACTGACCGGCCATGCTTATCTGGACGCTTTGGCCGTGGCTAAGTGGTTTACAGGCAAAACTTCCAGAACAAGTACCCGTGTTTACAACACCTCAGATACTAGTTACTACCTGCTCTTTCGTGCTAAAGGTTCTCCCTTAGGTGAGAACCATGACTGTCCTTTGGCTAACTGCTTTGCGTGACAAATAGTCTCAAGATGCATGTAAGTTCTAGGTCCTCTGAGAGCAGAGCCACAGGCCTCAGAAGACAAGGGCAGTGCTTCGATAAGCAGTGAGGAGTCAGGTGCAGTCACATCCATCTGCCTTCAGGCTGCTGGCAGAAGCCCAGATGCCTGCAGCTGGCAAAGAGGTGCCTGCTCCTCTGCCTGGATCTCCTGTTTCTGTTTCCCAAAAAAGGGAACCAGATGCCATTTTAATTCCAATATTCGGTCACATTCTCACCTACAAAAGAGACCAGGTGGACAGAAAGAACTCAGTTAACACCAGTAAGCAAGACTGAAAATAAACATCCACTTGACCCCAGGAAATGTGGGGCCTTCAGCAATGAGCACAGACCAGGGTGCTGTTGTGTTGTTCGCTTGCTTGGCTTTTCAGCATCTGCAGGAGGTGGTTTTTCATGAATAAGGTTAGCAAAATTGAGCAAGCAAACAAGCCAGGCAGGCAATGAGGATGCTAGTTTGCCTTCCACAAGAGATGGGTGGCTCCAGGAGATGAGGTAGAAGCAGGCCACGAAGGCTCATTTTCTTCCCCCCTCTGCGGATTCAGAGCAAAGTGACCATTTCCTAGGGTCCTGAAATCTAGGCAGGTGCGGCTCGTGCCCCCCCCCCCCAGCCCCTGGGAAAGACCTTCTCCATCTTCCTCCACCTCCTTCCTCCTGAGCTCTGCTTCACCCAGGAAGGTAGCCCCAGCCAGCGGTGGTCACCTGGCTCCCGGCTTCCACCCCAGAAAGGAGCAGTTCTGAGCCGAGGAGCGGAAGGATGACCCGCTGGGGTGTCTCCGAGTCCCCTCCCCCAAGCGTGTCACAAGGCAGCCCCAACAAAGCTGGCAGTGCGCCCCACCGCGGAGACCCACGGCTGCAGTCGCCGCGGGCTGTGGGTGATGAAACCTTCCCGGCACATTACTGCAGAGGGCGCGGGCGCCGAGCCCGGCGGGGGCGTGTGAGGCTTGAGAGCTGGTACCCAGGCTCACCTGTCCTCGCAGAGCAGGGTGGGGACTGCGGGGGAGGGACGAGGGCGTGCCGGCACTGGGTGCGCGCCGAGAGCTGCCTGGCCGCCGCGCTCGCATCGCTGCCCTCCCCCAACCTTGCTACCCGCCCCCCCCCCAGAGTCGCGCCGTCGGGTTGACAAGGCCAGGAGCAGTTCCTGTCCCCAGCCCCGGCGCGAGGGAGACGTGAGCGTGCACACGTACACACACAGCAGGGGGAAAGGCACTCCAAGCGGCGCCCAACTCTCTCCTGGCTTCCTGCAGCCGGGGAGAAAGCAGCTGGGGACAATCCGGTCCGGGCAGTGCTTAGGGTGGGGGCTCCAGCAGGAAAGGGGGCGAGATGGAGAGCATGTCCTCGAACTGTGCTTTTCCGTTTTTTTCACTTTCATTCAGACTAGAGAGTAAAGGGAAACCGGAGCGGGGCGGCGGGGAGCGCTTTGAGAAAATGGAAGAGACAGAGACGGAGACGCGGAAAGTTGCCTTTCAGCCGGGTCTCCGGAGCACGCCAGGCTGTGCAGCGGGATTATTCGGGGCTATCTGGGCCTCCCTGTTACCCGCCTAGAAATGATGCAAGACTGGATTGTCACCTGAATCCCTGCAGCCCGGACTGGAGTCCATCTGTGGTGGGACAGGGCGAGACACGATGTTCCAAGGGTCACGGGGCCCACCTAAAAGAAAGCGAGATGGGGCAGTTGTTCAGGCCAAATACTTTAAGTGTTTCTGCTCTTATTTTCAACCCTATTTTATTTGCTTTTCATGCAGAATTCCACTATGGTATGTATTCCCCTACGCACTCCACTATGAGGGGGCCCCGGATCTGCCCTAATCTAGCCAGGCCTCGTGACGAAAACCTTCAGCGAATACTAGTTGGAGATCAAACTTTCCCAGCCCAGTGTGAGTGTGATGCGAGCTAAGTACCGAGTCCCACTGAAGACGGTTCCCTCCTCCGCGTCCCTTTTATCTGCCGCCGGAGCCCGGATCGGCTTTAAGGTTCTGGAGTGCGCTGGGCCATCGCCCCGGGCCCCCGCACGCTCGCACGCACCTCCGGCCACGCTCACACTCACATGCACACACGCACGCGGACGCGTGGCCACTGCCAGGTCGGCAACTTTATGGGGCGCTCGCAGCCGAGCTCAGCTTCCTCCCGTAGTAGTTGGGCGCAAGCCCCGCCTCCCGGCTGTGTTGTCAAACGGGCCGGGGTCTCGGATTGGTCCAGCCTCCGGGACAACACCTGCTCGACTCCTTCATTCAAGTGACACCAGAGCTTCCAAGGATATTTGAGGCACCATCTCTGCCAGTGCCGGGCACTCGCGGCGCCGCTAACGGCCTGGTCACATGCTCTTCGGAGAGCTACGGCAGGGCGCTGAGTAACCTCTATCCGAGCCGCGGCTGCGAGGAGGGGGCACAAGGCGAGCGAAGAGGAAGAGCGGGAGGAGGGGAAGCGGCGGAGGAGGGGAGCACAAAGAATCCAGGTCTCCCGGCGGGAGGTTTATACCAGGAACCATGTGTGCCGAGCGGCTGGGCCAGTTCGTGACCCTGGCGTTGGTGTTAGCCACCTTCGACCCGGCGCGGGGGACCGATGCCACCCACCCGCCCGAAGGTCCCCAGGACAGGGGCTCGCAGCAGAAAGGCCGCCTGTCCCTGCAGAACACAGGTAAATGCGTGCGCCCTGCGGCCCGGAGCTGCAGGAGAGCGCGGTGCACCGGCAGGGCGCCTAGGCGTGGAGCCGGGAGCCGGGAGCCCACCCCGGCCCCGTAAACTCCCGGTGTGGCGCGGGGAGCGCGGAGCGGAGCATGAGGCGCGGCGAGGCGAGATTGCGCAGGACTCGGAGCGCCCGGAATCCGCACGTGCTAGCAGGGTGATGAAATGGCCGAGGCAGGACTTGTTGCTGTCCTCCCCTGGGGTTGAGGGGAAATGAGACAGGGCCTGACGCGGCCGGGCCACCGGTGCAAGCGCGCTGCTCCGTCCCGGCTGAGCGCGGGCGGGACAGAGGGGCCGGAGCCCGGCCGAGCCCCGCACCCGGAGACCACTTCTTCCGAGCCGGCCAGCCTCGGCCAGCTTCTCCCCCTCCTCAAAAGATGCCCGACATCCCAAAACTTTGCTAGCCAGACAAACAGCATCGCGTCCTGGCCCCTTGGAGGACACGACTTCTGGAAGGGGAATGGGGTGGCGCAAAGCGTACCTCCGTGTGCTGCCGCCGTCCCCTGCTCCTGGGCAGGTCAGCGAGCGAAGAAACGGTGACACGACCCGAACCGTGCGCCTCCTCTGCCCCGCCGCCTCCTCACTGCTCTCGGCAAACTGCGGAGCAGAGCCAGGCGCGCGGGACACGGTGCTGGCCCTTTTCCCAGAGCTGGGAAGAGAAAGAAAATCTGCTTCCAGCTCGACTCCTTCGTTCTGCGCCCACCCCCTCCCCACCCCACCCCACCCCAGCGGCCTGTCGGGGCGCCGCGCGAGTGCTGCGGCCACACGGTGCGCGCGCTCGCAGCCGGAGCAGGGACGCACGAGCGCCCACGAGGGACGCCCCGCAGCGCGAGTCGCGGTCGGCCCGGGGCCGCTCAACCTCCCGCGCCGGGTCCCCCACTCGCGCAGCGGCTCCACACCCGGGGACCCTCGCCACCCTTCCCCCGCTCTGGCTCTTGCTCAGAAAACTGACCGTGATTCTCCGGAGTTGGTAACCCTAAACACGTCCCTTACTCTCTCGCTAGATTTCATCTGAATGCAGATCTTCTACTCCGACCCCGTCCATCTTCCAAAATATACTTTTCTGATGTAATTTTATGGTCGGTTTAAGTCAGGGAATGAGGGGGAGGGGTGAGATTTTGCTCGCGGCAGCCTGACAGTTACTCGTCAATCTGTCCTTCAGAGACTCCGAGGACCACATTCTGCCGAGGAGGAGGAGGAGGAGGAGGAGGAGGAGGAGGAGAAGGGGGACAGAGGCCAACCCTGGGGCTGCGGGAATTCTAGGAGATTAAGTGAATCTCACACCGGGTCCCTAATTAAAACGAACCTCTGAGGCCGAGTGGTGGCGTTTCGCTGGGCTCGCCCCCATCCGACTGGATTCTTGAGCCTGCTGGGAAGCTGCAGCTTTCCTAGCCTGGTATTTTTTAACGTGGATAGTTTGGAGGCGCTGCCTTAATAGGAATTTTGTTTTGATTTTTAGCTGCTGAATCATTATGTTGAATTGAAACTGCTTTTTGGATGAACTTGTTTGAGGGTCAGGGAGGAAATGGCCGGGATGTACCGGCTTCTCCGGATCCAAGTAGAGTCGGGTGTTTCATTGATGAAGTGCAGTCTTCAGAGAAAGCTGAGATGTTTTCTGCTCTCAAACTATTCCCATAAATACTTTAATAAAATGGAGAGAATGGCAAGGAGATATTCAGACCCATCTTCTTAGAGTTGTTTGTCATTTTAAGTTTTTTTCTTTTACAAATACAATATTTGCAAACATCTGTATTATTATGAGTTATATTGAATGAGACTTTGTTTCCTTGTCTCATTTAGATCCTGAAATAGTCATTACATTTTCCCTTTAAATTTGCCTTTAGTCTTTACAAACTTTTATGTCAACTGACCTGTCTGCTTCCCCCAGCATGGCTGAGAGTTTGATATATATATCTGTATGTTATTTTCATTTTAGCGGACATCCAGCACTGTTTGGTCAACGCAGGTGACGTAGGGTGTGGTATTTTTGAATGTTTCGAGAACAACTCTTGTGAGATTCGGGGCTTACATGGAATCTGCATGACTTTCCTACACAACGCTGGAAAATTTGATGCCCAGGTAACAACCACAAAGAGTGAAGGTTTCGGGTGTGCACAACGTGAGGACAACGTCCACCGGAAAGACTTGTTGACATATTTCCTTGGCTGTTCATGGTGGTGTTTTAGTGCTTGCAAAAAACATTCATGATCTTTAGCAGGATGCCAGTGGCATTAGCAATCTGCTCTCTGGAGCTGTTGTATAGACTAAAGCCTTCTATACTTTTTTCTTTTTTGTCATTATTTTTTGAGACTAGGTCTTGCTAGGTAGTTCACACTGGCCTGGAACTTATGGTCATCCTCCTGCCTTAGCCTCCTGAGTACTATGATTAGAGGCATGTGTCACCATGCCCAGCTTCCTTCTACTCTTAACCTGCATGTAGACAGAGAAAGCAGACTGGGATATCAAAGCATAGCAAATTCTAAATGTCTTATAAGAGGGCATATTATGTATGGATACCTGGACCACAGTTCCCAAAGCCCATGGCATTGAGAACAGCAGGCTGAAATGTCAGGGGCTCCCTCCTTCCACGCTCCACCTAATAGAATCCATCACCTAGCATATATCAAGTCAAACAATCTAGATCATTCCCAGCCAGAAAAAGAGTAGACATTTACTCTTTCTGAGTACCAGACTCTACTCTCCCAACCTGAAAAGTCAAAACTTGAATGAGTCTTTGAATTCCATACTTTTCTTTTACTGTATATAATAAGTATTGTCAGGGCCTGACCTATATCACACACTCCTGGGTCTTCAGGGTAAAGCTCAGTTGCCACTCAGGGCAGAGCAACAATCCAGCAAGCAACCTGACAGCTCCAGGCCCAAAAGCCTAAATACACTTTTCCATAACATGTAACCCGAAGCTCACTTTCCTCTTTTCCCTGGCCCAATGTGTCCTATTGAAGCACCCTGTTAATGGAAGTGATCCATTTTCTCATTCATTTCATTGGTGAGGCCAGCAGTTTGAGTGTGATGTATGCACATCACAGTCACTGTCCACTGACATCTGTCCCATAGAGAGCCTGACAAAGCAACGCGTGGGAACCAGAGGGCATCGCAGGATAGGAAGAGCACATGGGGAAACAGAACCCAGGAAGGGAAAAGGCAGAACTTTGAACTCCTTGAGGCTCTCAACTAAAGCATCCCTTATGGATTAACTGGAAATAGGAAGTGTAATAGGAAGTCCAGAGGAGAGACACGTATTGAAAGGCGATGGCACAAGATGTCAAGGAAGAATACCATGAACGGGTTGCCACAGTCCTTGTACCAATTAATCTTCCTTTTCCCTCCTGAACCAACAGGATTATGTTCTCAAGTTAGAGGCATCCCTGCTTAATTTGTCACACTCCGCCCTCCATCCCATTTGACTCCTACTGGACAGTTCACAGAACAAGGGGCACTGGGAAGGTGATGGGTTTTCAGCCATCAGACATGATCTGCAGTCATTTTGATTGCTTTCTAAAGGGAGAACCAAAATAAGAATGCTGGCTGACTTCCCACTTCCAACCTAAACCCATTTACTTTTCAACTCAGTGACTTCCGGCCCTGTCTAAAAACAGAGGGTGACCTCTCCCAGGATAGCTCGTTTCTATAGTAATAGAGGGTGTGAAGATTCCTGGGTAGGCATCCCACAATGCCTCTGGGCCATGAGAGGTTGATAAGGGAGCACAGGCAGAACTGCCTCCTCACCCCCAACAGCTGTCTCCTTTCTAGGATAAGCACAGTCTAAAGGGGTTGCCAGGAAAGAGAACCGCGGGCCAGATGTATGCTTGGCCGCCTTGGTCCCTCAGAGCAGGACTGCGGGGGAGGGGTTGTCAGCTGGGCACTCCAGGCTCAGATGCTGGCAGGCTGGGTGCCAGGAAAGCCTTTTAGAAGCAATAATCCTAATGTTTTAAAAGAGTAGAGTCATTTTTGGAAAGGCAAAGAATGTTCCTCCTTGAAGGATGGGAGCCGACAAGTACAAATCAGAGTCACTTAGGTTTTCAAGAGCCCACCATCTCGGTGGTGCTCCTAGAAATGAAAGGAAGAGAGAAAATGTTTGATCTAGACAAAGAGACACCTTCGGCTGGGGAAGAACTCTTGCTGAGAAGGACAAAGGAGTTACGACCCAATTCCCCTGGTGTTCCAGAAAAGTTACCACTCAGCAGCCAACGCTGGGCTGACTTGAAGACAGGCAGCCATGGAACCCCCAGGTCAAGGAAGACTGAAAGTACAGCTGAAAGAGGCAGATTTGGAAGTATAAGGAACTCACATCCTTTTAGGCCTAGTGCTGACTTTCATGTCCCTCTGAATGTACCTCCAATGTAGCCTGTCGCCTGGGAGTTTGTCATTCTGAGAAGGAACCTTATGACTATATTGTCAAACAAAAGATAGAGAAGTGGGTAAATGCCTAACTGTATCACAAAGTGTCTCCTTTTCTGGTCCTTTTCTGTCCTCAGGGCAAGTCCTTCATCAAGGACACCTTAAAGTGTAAAGCCCACGCTCTGCGGCTCAGGTTCGCCTGCATAAGCCGGAAGTGCCCAGCCATCAAGGAAATGGTGTCACAGCTGCAGCGGGAATGCTACCTCAAGCACGATCTGTGTGCGGCTGCGCAGGAGAACATCCAGGTCATAGTGGAGATGATCCACTTCAAAGATTTACTGCGGCACGAGTGAGTACCCCGGGGTGCTTTACCTCACAGGGAAGCTGGGGAGGAAGGACCACTCTGGCAGGGAGAGTGTGTGCAGACTGGAAGTGTGCAGTGGTCAGGCGAGGAGGTTCGCTGTTGGTAGCTGAGCACCTGTCAGATGGAGAAGGTTGAGTTGACTCAGAAAGCTGCACTCACTCTGCTAGGAATCTCCTTTCCTGGTGGCTCTGGGGAAAACAGAGATTTCCATTACCTAGTTTAAAATCACAGGCAACAGAAATAGATGTGTGTGCATGCGTGTGAATGCATGTGTACCCTGAGAAATACTCTTTGTTTTTCTCTTGGACAAGAACCCAACAGGTCTTCCTAGCTACAGGAAAGGCCCTTACGGAAAGCTCATACCTAATAACATCTATTGAATGTTTACAAAATGCCAGGCCCTCTGCTGTGGGGTATTGTGTTTTGTTTTTTACTCAGTTCTCACAACAGCCCCTTGAGCTAGCTGCCTTCACTGGCTACATTTTACATGAAGGGAAAACTGAACTCGTCTGAGGGCCACAGTGAGTGAGAAGCCGAACTCGACTGGGATCCGCCAGTCTGGCCCCAGCACCTACAGTCTCACACGCCTTAAACTCAGGGCAGTTGCTGCTTTTTCTGCCTCCAAGTTCCCCTTTCCCTCCAAGGTCCAGCTCCCCCCCTCTAACTCAGGCCTAGCTAGAAAAAAAGAAAGCAAAACAAGCATCAGAAACTTATCCAATGCCAAAACTAGGAAATGCAAACTTATTCAAAGACTTGAAATTCAGTGAGAAACCCAAGACCCAATCTCATTCCTTAAAAATTATCTCAGCAACAAAATCTGAAATGGTGCAAGATGGTAAAGAGTGTCTATGCGCAACTGTCCCTAATGCAATGCACTGTGCACAAACATTGCAGGTTATGATGCTCCCTTCTTCGGAGAGTCCAGGCAGAAAACAAGGCCCTGGACCATCAGCTTGGTGGCACTATTGTCCTTTCCACAGTGATAGTTTGACTGAATCAGTATAATTCTATGAATTCTTGCTCCTCCATTCATAGTGTGGCCTTTTCCCAAGTATGTCACCAGCAGGCTGTCCAGAATCTACCACATAGACCTTAGAGTACAACAACCACCTCCTGTTACGGCCCACTTGGCTATAAGTTTTAGGGGTCTTGCAACTCCTCTTGTACAGTATAAGGATTATTAGATTGATGGCACAAACAGCTCTTGCCAAAACAAACTATGTTGCCTTTTCTGAGTCACACGAATGCCTTATGAAGTATTTTTATTCTCCCAAATCCCTATAAAGGAACAACAGCATCAACAACATTATTTTTATGTGTCAGGCCCTCAGCCAAGGACTTTATATGAATTATCACATTTGTCTTTCCTAAGAACACTGAGGTAGGAATTTCTTCTCCTTTCTTACAGAGGAAGAAAACAAAGCTAAGAGCTTAAGGAACTTGTCCAGAGGTTTGGTTCCTACTTTTTAGTGTGGAAACTGGTGATATACTGTTGTTCTTCATAGTGTTCCTGATCCCCACTCTGATATTAAAACACACAGATGCTCATGTCTCGTATGAAATGGTGCAGCATTTGCATATAACTTACACATATAACCCACTTTAAATCGCCTCTAGCTTACTTAGAATACCTAATACAGTATAAGCACTATGTAAATGGTTCTTAATACTATTCTGGTTTTTTGTCAAGACAAAGGAGTATAAATTTTCAATACAGTACAGTTTTTCTCTCAAGCATTCTTCACTCACCATGAGTTGAATCTATGGATGCAGATGACCAATTGTATATGACTGAAGCTAATTGTCAGAGTTCTAGCTTCCTTCCCTTGGCCTGAACTCCCCTCATTACACCTACTAAGGACTCATGGGTCCCCAAATGTGGCAGAATTTTTTTCCCTTTCTCAAATCCAGCTCCATCCTAAGGAGAAAGTACTGTGAAACCCCTCTTCTTTCAAGGTACCCCTGGAAAAAATAAGTACAGACAGCCATGGCTGAGAAACCCAGCAGGTCTCTCTGCCCCACTCTCCTGTTTTCCACTAGAGATGGCTCGGCAGTGGAGAATGAGATTCAGTTTATAAGTCTGTGATACATTTCTAGAGTATAAAAAAATTTACATTCTTTTGGAGAAAGTCTTCTTAGGGAAAACTGAAAGTCTTAAGCTTGTCCTAAAGCACTGTGGCTTTCTAGTGTCTCCTCTGTGAATCTGGCCCATTGAGCCAGGGACCTTTATTTCCAAAGAACACCACACTACTTAGAATGAGCCTGTGGCTCCAGCCCAGCCTGCTCTGGAAGTGCCAGTGGCCCAGCTGGATCGGCCTCTCATGGATACACCATGTGGTTACATGCAGGTTCTCTTGTTTCCCCAAAAGGTGGCACCTCTAAGTTGTGGGTTCCATCAAATTCCAGCTCCTCTAACCCCCTAATTTGCCCTTATCAGGTCAGAGCTCTGTAGGGCATCTGCTTGTACTTCAAGCTGAATTACCTGAGGTTCCCCACCCCCTTTAACTATCTTGACTGATTAAAGGATCTTGTCATTGCCCTGATATCAGTCATTTCAGAATATATGGCATTGGTCAAAAATAGGAGGATAAGAACCAAATTTGCTTCTCACTTTAGATAAAATGAATTGCATCTCCGAATCCACAGCTCCACAATTCTCAAGTCAGTCCTCATCTACTCCAAAATAAAGGCACCCCATTAAGGCAGCTCTTCTCCATTCGGTCCCCCTCTGCTCCTCTCACCCCTCCCTTTGTACCTCCACTTTCTTCTCATCGGCTGCACCCCCTCACTGCAGACAGCCTGCTTTGGCCCCACATATTCTGTCACTGGCAGCCAACCACCATCAGGAACGTCCAGACATGTCACCCTCTAAATATTTTTGGGGGTTTTCTCTGGCGGAGTTGTTATGCTTTGTTTTTCATCCTTTAACCTTGCTGATACCCGAGTGAGCTGAGCTTTATCATTAGACACAGGCTCAGACTGCAGCCCGAGAAGGCACGGTGCCAGTTTGAAACATGGCTTAGATTAACTTGCATTGGCACATACACCCTCCCTGCAGTCCACAGCTTCCCAGTGGGGAGCCAGGGCCAGGGGCTGAGGACAAGGTAGCCTAGCCCTGCCTTCTGGGTCCAGCTCAGCCTGAGGGTTCTGAGAGGACAGAACCCCTTGGGGAAGTGGTCTTCCTCTTACTCTTCATCCAGCCCCCACCCCCAAGGGGGTGGGGGTTGTACAGTAGATACTGAAATCTCGTTGCCCCTTAGCCTATAAGCTCAGTAAAATTGAAGCTCCCAGAGCCGTTTTAAGAAATGCTAGTTTTAAGAAATGGAAGGAAGTTGGATGTGATGGTACAGGCCGGTGATCCCAGCACTCTGAGAAGCTGAGTGAGGGGGTGGTGAGTTTGCGCCCAGCCAAGGAAATTAGTGAAAAGACAGTGTTGTGCTGCATTTATGACCAGCAGAGACCATCCTTAGAGAGATTAAGCACTTTGCACCTCCGCATGAACAGAGTCTGACATTGAATGTATCCAAGAGGCCTTACAGAGTGGCTGGAACTCCACTAACCTGAACCTCCTCCTCCTCTTCCCAGCCTGGAAGCTCCCACGGGCCACCTTCTCCCTCTTCTCAGTTTTTGTGTTCACGAAGTGAGGACAGTTCACACAATTATAACTTGAAACCTAATTAATGAAAATGGCAGCAAACTGCCTCACACGTTATCTTAAAACATAATCTGCTCTTCCTGCACCCTGACAATTGCCAAGTCGCAGAGAAAGATTCCATTGGCTCTAATGCAGCCATCCAGATGGCCGAGGCCTGCAGAGCAAAAAAAACTTTGCTGCTTGTCATAAAGACCCCACATTCCACAGTGATTTCGCTGCTCAAGGCAATGGCCCAGGGCTTGATGCTCATGGTCAAAGACATCCAGAACTTTAGCCGAGGGTTGCTTTGGAAGGCTGGTGAGCCAGCTGGAAGGATACCTCAGAGTCAAGCATTTGCCCAGCATGCCTGAGGTTTTATCCCCAGTACAAGGAAGAGAAGAAAAAACAAAGAATGCCAGTTAGTATCGAATACCCACCTTCCTTCGGGCATCTTAAAAGGCCAATGAGAGTAAGAAAGGATCAGTGGGTGAGTCGTAAGCACCCACAGCTGGGCACACCACTTACAGATGGCTCATAAGTACAAAGGCAAGCATGCTGCTCCCCACATTCTGCACACATCTTCCACCCCCTGGAGTGAACTCCTGTAGCAGCTTTCCAGAAGAATGACTCAAGGCAGCCAGTAGATGAGTCCTCCAGAATACACCGGAACCCCTCACTTCCTGTGCTGGGGAAGCCCAGGTTGAAAAGATGAGGTTGGTCAGACAGCCGCTGCCACTTCTCAGCCCTTGTGACCCAGGAAGGGAAATGATATCCCAGGGACATGGTCATCCAGGAGCCGCTCACTACCGATTCCAGATAGATAGGGAAATATATTCAGTAACTTCCCAAAATGAGCCTCAGCCAGGGCAGACAGAGACAAGGGAGAAGGAGCTATTGGGAGCCTCAGTCAGGGGAGGCTTCCTGCAAGAATGGCCCTGGGAGGCTGGGAATTTAGCTGAGTGGTTATAGTGCCTGTCTCACAAGTACAAGGTCCCAAGTTCCATCCCTGGCACCAAAAAAAAAAAAAAAACAAAGAATGGCACCTGGTACAGACAGAACTGTCCTCACTAGCACTACACATGAAAGAGCAGATCGAGGCAGGCATGTAAGTAGCCTTCCCGCAGCCTAAACTTCCTGTCTTCACCCTTATGTCAAGAACTCCTGAATTTGGACTTGAAGCCCCTCCCCTCTTACCTAAATGTGTTCTACTCACCCCAAGCCACAACACTTAGGTGAAACTTATCTAGGTCCCGTGGCCTGGGCACACCGAACACCCCTTCCTCCTTGTCATTCATGCAGCCGCTCCACTCAACGCTCACCTGCCTTTTAGTGTCTCAGCCCTGAGCCCGGTGTTATGTACCTATGAATTGCTACCGTGCCTTTTCCCTGTGGCAGGCCCTGTCTGTACAACTAGTATGTTTTACTTTTCTCATTGCTAGGATAAAATACCCAAGAAAAGGTTTTACTTTGGCCCACAGTTTGTAGGGGTCTCAGTCCATAGTCGACTGGTTCCAAAGATGGGTGGCATAGCAGAAACATTCCACAGAAGGCAGGAAGGCAAGAAGGCAGCAAAGCAGGAGCAGTAAGTGATAAGCAGTGACAACCACAGTCCTCTTTCTATCCCTTATATTTATTCCCTCCTGTGGTACTGAGGATCAAACTTGAGCCCTTGTGTTTCCAGGGTAGGCGTGGTCCCACTTGAGCTGAACCGCCCCCCCCCACCGTCTTTTCTGTCTCTTATATTTTATCCATCTATGCTCAGAGCTAGTAGCAGTCACACCCAGGGTAGGGGACCCTTAATCTCAGCATTGAATCATGAATTGATTCCAGCATCACACATCTTAGATCCAGCCACCTTTACAAAGCTCCATCTATGCCTACGTGAGGTTTTGAGGTGACATCTAGACTCAAGTCATAACATAGTAGAAGAGTGAGAGCCTCCTGTGCCTACAACTTCTGCCATGGACCCAGGTCCACATAGCCACCCATGTTGACAGAAGCCAGTGCCCCCGGGGACATGGGCAAAGGCTTAAAGTAGTACCAATGAATCCAAACTAAACACTGACTCTATCTCTTACTTGGTACTATCACACTACACCAGGACCCAAATGACTTGTTCCATTCTTAGTCTCTCTCTCTGCTCTCAATCTCTAGGCCCTACGTGGACCTGGTGAATCTGCTGCTGACCTGCGGGGAGGAGGTGAAGGAGGCCATCACCCACAGCATGCAAGCTCAGTGCCAACAGAACTGGGGGGGCCTGTGTTCCATCCTGAGCTTCTGCACCTCGGCCATCCACAGGTCCCCCACAGAGTCCCCTGAGCACCAGATGGACAGATCCACACTGCCCCGACCCCACCATGGGGAAACAAGCCACCACTCGTCAGAGCCTAGCAGCAGAGAGAGCAGCCGAGGCGCCAAGGGAGAACGTGGGAGTAAGGGCCACCCAAATGCGCATGCCAGGGGCAGAGCCAGGGGCCACAGGGCCCAGGGACCTTCTGGAAGCAGTGAATGGGAGGATGAACAATCGGAGTATTCGGATATCCGGAGGTGAAACGAAGGGCCAGGCCGTGAAACCTTTCCTCCGCGACGTCCATTTTCTTACCTATGGACATTCCAAAACATTTACCATTAAAGAGGGGGGATGTCACACACAGGATTTTGTGGGGACTGTGGACTTCATGAAGGTGTATGAACAGGTGAGACAGCTCCTAAGGTAGAGAGTCTCAGAGGTGCCTAGAGAATCAAGGGAACCCCCATGTCCTCCTTGTAACTTCGTCTTCTTTCCATCTGTGGAGCCAGTGGGTGGTGGGCGCATGGTGCACTCTGTCATGGGGGAGGTGAGGAGGGTGGGGAGGTGAGTGGACGGCCCACCTGGGCTGGACCGCACGACGGGTGCTAAGCTCCACCCGCAGCTTCTGGTGCTGTCTGCACAAGGCAGGCATGTGGTTTCCAGGAGCAAACAGAAAGTTCGTGAGCAAAGCAGGCGAAGGGTGGTGAGAAGATCAGGGCCATGGCAGGGCATGGTGCCAAGTTTCCTGCATGGGACCTTGCGATTCAGAGCTGCTTGAGGGGGCGGGGGAATGTCATTTCTATGTGTAATTTCTGAGCCATTGTTCTATTGAGGGGACACCGTCTGAAGGACTGGCCCTTGTGTGTTTGTATTTTAACCACTGCTTCAAATCTTGATTTCACTTTTTTATTTATCCAGTGACATCAACATATCTGTCATCTAAATAAATGGCTTTCAAACAAAGCAATTGGGTCATTAACCAGCTCCAAGGGGGAGAATAAACAACCTCAGCCCATTGCCAACCTAATTTTTTTCTAAGTGCAATTAGAAAAGGAATCCAACAGCACTATACCGACGGGGGCTCCTACCCCCTGGGACGAGCCTCTTTCCTGCGCACGTGGGGAGTCCGTTGGACAGATTCCCCTAGAGTGTCGCTCTCTCACCTTGACCCTGAGCCAAGACAATAGAGCACTGGGCTCACGTACGATCTTAGACAGCCAAGCAGGAAACCTGGCTCCTGTGTCCTGAGGGACAGAAAGAGGGAGAAGAGAATGAAGACTGCGAAGTGATTCTCATCAAGGAGTTCCAACCTTTAGCATAAACTGAGAGACTGCTGAAAAATCTCCAGGGGACAAGACTTCCCAGATCCTAACTGAATATTTAGCAACCAAGAGGGGAGCCAAAGTGGACAGAGGAAAGGCAGAGGGAAATGATGGCACTGAAATACAAGGCAGGGAGTGCCGGACTGTCTGTAGGTAGGAAAACAATAAAAGTGTGTTTTTTGCAGTTAACTGAGCAGCTCATTGATAAGCACTTTCTTCCTAATGGCTTCAAATTAAAGATTCTCTTGCCATAGCCAAAGCTCGAATAGAAGTCAGTATTGTCAGGAGTGGACAGATGTCCTGGGCTGGGTCTTTCTCGAACAAGGGTCAACAAACTTTTCTACAAAGGACCAACTAGTAAAGACACTGTTGTCAGGCCATTTGGTTTCTGTTGCATCTAGTCCACTCTGCTTTTATAACCCTAAAGCAGCCTCAGACACGTAAACCAAAGGGGCTGGCTCAGTGCCAGTAAAATCTTATTTAACAGCCACCAGTTGAATTTGACTCCTAGGCCAGGGTTGGTTGAGCGTAGTTCTCAGGATCGAGCCAAAAAATATGCATTGTCCCATATCTCCACATTCATTAGCTCTGCCTCAAGCAACCAGAGGTGAGACACAGAAGCTAAATTTTCTACGCTCTAGGGAATACCTACTTTCACCTCAAACACAGCAAGTGTTTATATTCCCCAAATCCATCTCATAGCCCATGTGAGACAGCAGTCCTTAGGCGGAGTGGGGTCAGCGACTCAACAGAAGCACCCAGAAAGAGCTGGGATGGCAGAGAACAGAGGATCTGTGTGTCTAATCCACCTCGGCCCTGGAAGGGAGGAGCCCAGGCCAGAGTCTGTTATGGGAACCAAACATAAACGTCGTCGTCTTGGGCCACAGGCCAATGCCACATGTTGACTATTTTCCTTATGTCACTCAAAAGCCAAAGCAATAACATTCTCCCATGTTGCTGGGTCAGCTCTGCGTCTGTCCACCAGTTCCTGGACAGAATGTGTAAATGTCTATGGGTTCGCCTGCTGATGTCCCATCCATCACATTTACTGTATATATTTGTCATTTGTATTTATGATCTCAGGGCTTTCTGAAAGCATAAAAAATTGCTTATGATGCTCATTTGTACTCACAGACTGATCTCTGTTGCATAGTTTTCCTGCCACTGGCTATTTTATTTTTTCTGCCTTTACAAGTCAGAAAAACACCACTTCATTTGGATCTTTTATGTGATTGGAAACATACACTAGTATTTATTGCTCAAAACTGCCCTGATTCACATAGACATCAATGGAAGCATTTGCACAATCCAAGACGCAAGCAAAGTAGTCATTAAAAATAGCCCCTCTCCTTGGGCCTCATACTTCATACGGACTTACGCACGCGTCTTCCTTGGAGGAAGGATGTGGATCTCCAGACAAAGATACCGTGTTTATTTTGAGCTTTGCATCTTGACAAGAAGATCTGAACCCCTCTCCTTTGCATCAGTAAATAGCACTGTTGTTTTGAAAGGGGAGGATGGGAGAGTAGTAAAATGCCAACGCGCAAGACAAAATAAATAGAAAACACTGTACTTCACACACACACACACAGAGAGAGAGAGAGGGAGAGAGAGAAAACAATGCTTCCAGGGGCCACGTCCTCAGAACAACCCCATCCAGCCTCGAAGTGTTCACTGTGGAGTCTGCTGAGCCATAGCATCTGTTTCTTTTATGAACATAGGCCAAAGGACCTATACAGTGTTATGCTTATTTGCCTTATTTTCCTGCAAGCATTAATAAAGGTTTTAAATAATTGGCTTCCCTTTGAGAGGTGTCACTATCTGAGGGGCATTTGGGGTCCCCATGTGAATGAGGGAGCACTGATCCAGCAGGCTGCAGACACTGGGCAGAGTCCTCTACCTCTGGGACATTCAGCTCCCAGAGAAGGAAGCCCAGTGAAGAAATCCCTGGGCCTCCTCCATCAGAGCGACTCTGGACAAGTCCCTACCAGAGCCACCCAGAGAGGAAACTCTGCAGCCAGCCTAGAAGCGCCACCTCATTCCCTGGGAGGTTCTTTGGACTCACTCTGCTCACCTCTTGGGGTTGGTCCTCTAGTCTTTCCCACTGAGCCTGGGGCAGATACCAAGAGGGAATGGCTCAGTGGCACCCCAAAGCTCACCGCCTTGTATCCGACTTCCTCATCCCTACAAAGCACAGCTGAAGTTCAGGTTCCCTATAGTGGGCCCACCATGCCTTGAATTGGCATTTTGCACACTGTACCTCGTCCTGTGGTAACCAATATTAGCCCCACTTTACACATAAAGAATGTGATGGTGTCAGTTTTCCCCAACCATGGGGCTCTGGGGCTTGAACTCAGACTCAGATAGGGACCCCTAAGCCCACATGCCCTCTCCCTTCCAAGAATTTCCACCTTCAATTTAATTTTCATTTAATCAGTATTGTTCCTATTTCACACATGGCTTAGAAAAGAATAATTATACTCTTAGAAATAGAGAAATCAGGCCCTGAAGAGTTCTGCTTCAGATAAGAAAGGAAAATAGAGGCCCTTGCCCTTCCCCTCTGCAAAGACTGACTGTGGTTCAGTTAAGGGACAGAGGAGAATCGAGGAGCTTTGTCACTGCCTTCACCAGTGGGTAACTCTTTTTAAGAGGTTCATCTCGTGCACCACTTTGGAAAGCATTTGCAATTGGTATTTATGAACATGCAGTGAGAGCTTTTGTCATGAAATGCACCCGCCCGCCAGCCCTGTCTGAGAAGCCAGGCTTCCCCCAAACTCCCTACTGTGGACCTCTTCACTGTAACACATAGATTCTCAGGTATCTGTTACGTGCCCCTTGCTTTATTGAACTATATTACTTCTGAAACTCATTTTACAGATAAAGAAACTGAAGTTCAAAAATGTCTTCGTATGTCTGGAGGCAGTCATAAAGCTGATGAGCTCCCAAGGTTGGCATGCCACCCTAGGCTCATTCTGGACTTGTCTCGTCTCACCCCAGGTGTGAATGCTTCAGGTAAGGGGACTCAATGAGTTCAGAAATCCAGTTGCCTCACCAAAACCCTCCTCAGGACTGCTCCAACACAGTGGTCCAGGTGTTATTAGGTTATGAGAGGAAGAAGGCAGAAGGGCTTCCAAATATGCTGGTATTTAAGCAGTTTCCAAAGGGAACTGGAGCAGCTTGCCCCAAACTCTGGAGACAGAAATCTGAATTTGTTCTAAAGTCAACAAAAAAATAAAGCCCCCCTGCTGAGGAGCGACAGGCCTTGGCCAGAAAACAGGTTTTATGTGAATTATTTTTTGTGGGTGGAGAGGAAAAGAAAGAAGCCTTGGACTTGGAGTCACACATTGGTGCTTGCGTAAGCAGTTCAGTTTTTAATCACACCCCAAAGAGAATAGGAAAAAAGTCACAAAGCCAACTGAGCCGATGTTGAAATGGACTCCACTCCACTGCACCTGCCATCTGATAGAACCCAAACTCCTGGCATCTTCGCGGCTCCCTCTAACACTGGGTCTTCCTGAGCAAGATACCACTTGGGAGAAACAAGGACAGTTCCTCTAGGGAATTCCCAGAGGCAGGCTCATTATTCACAAGGTGCCTAATACTAACCACCTAGTTCTATCTCCCATTGCCCTGTTTCCAGGACTTTTTAAGGCTCTTAAGTGAAGGGGGGCTCCTGTGTAAAAAGAAGCAGTATGCTAAAGAGCATGGGAACCACCCACTTGCCCCTGAGTTATGAATAACTCTGCAAAGGACTGAAGCTCCAAAGAGAGCTTTGTTCTGGAAGAGTGATCAGTCTCTAGGATTTTGTCCCAGTTATTTACTGCAACGTAACAAAACTATCCTCCAAAGCTATTATTATATAGAAAACAATTAGTTTATCATCATCACTTTGTGGTCAGAAATCTGGAAAGATTGATTCAGTCAGGCAGTCATGGCATTGGCTGAGACAAGCATCCACCTCCAACATGGTTTCCTCAAAATGGCACCTATCTGTTGACAGCTTCTCAGATCTACCTACCAAGAAGGAGGACAATGTGTCAATTTTGCATACAGTTACCTGTCCTCCAAGAACCCTGCCATTGCCTGGATTGAGTGGATGAACTAGTGAATGAATGAATGAATGAAACATCTTATCTAAAGGGATGTTAAAATTTGATTTAACAAAGTTTTTAGGCCAAGTGTGGCTAAGCAGACCTGTAATCCAAGCACTCTGGGAGGCTGAGGGAGAAGGAGTAATTAATTGTTCAAGCCCTGCCCAAGGAACTTAGCAGGATCTTGTCAAAAAAAAAAAAAAAAAAAACTTTTTTTAAGGATTGAAAATGTAGCCAGTGTGAAGATGAAGTTGGAAGAAAGAAAAGTTTCAGTTCATATTTTAACTTCTAAGCAAATATCTCCTTGTGTGACACAGAATCACTGAGAAGACATTGATTAAAAAAATCACTGGGAAAGTGTATTTTTGGAATCAGGAGGCACAGGCCCGAGTTCTGATTCAGCCACCTACTGGTCTTATACCAGGTAAACCTCTTGGGGATAACAGAAATATAAATAATGACTGTAAAAAATAAATGAAGACCAGCTCTGAGAACTTGGCAGACCAGTTAACCTTTCTAAGCCTATTTCCTCAGCTACAAAATAAGGAAACTAACAGTGCCCTGCCTCCCTCACAGGGGAATTGTGAGGATAAAATGACTGATGCTGTAAGAAAAGTCACAATTCATAGGAAATGCTTTGAAGACTGAAATTCTGTGGAAAGGATGGTTATTATTTCACCTGGCCATTTTGGAAGGCTTCGGCCTACAGCCAAGGGTACAGACAGGATAGGCTGTCTCCTCCTGCCCATGAGTTACTTCTATGGATCCTCTAAGACAGGTACAAAATCCTCAAGGGGCAGAAGAGAGGGGCCAACCGCACGCAGTGAGAATTTTCTGGAAGGTGGCACAAGTGGCTTAAGGCTCACCAGAGGAGGCCTTGAGTATACCCAAAGCTCTCACCAGGCGGGGAATGTGGGTCCAGTGGTGCCACAGATTCAAGCAGAGGGCCTTTCCTGGCAGATTCTCTCTGGAAACCTCTAGGTAAGGTAGTCACAGAAAAGCCAATCAATAACACTGTTTAATGAGAAAAGAGAGCAAAGACCAACAAGGGCTGGGAGGAAAGAGATTTGGGGCCAGAGCCCACTCTGCTCTATGCCAAGGTTCCTAAGAGTTTGACATTTGGAAAAGATCTGGCCCGGAGGAGCCAAGGATTTGGGACAGGGCTCCTTCCGGCTCCTGGGAGAGTCAAGAAGAGGAGGAGGAGAAGGAAGAGGAGGAGGAGGAAGAGGAGGAGAAGGAGGAGGAGGAGGAGGAAAATGACTCAGCTGAAATGAAATGTAGCTTTCAAAAAGAGAAATGAAAAAAGACACAAAAGCATGAAACTAAACCCAGGACAGAGCTCCAAATGCCCTCTCAGATTAAGTGGATGAATTTTCAAAAAGCCAGAGAACCCACCAGGGGTTTAAAACAAAGAATAATACAGAAAAAAGACAGTCTCGTGGGGCAGGCCAGGCCCACAGCCCCCAAGGCTTCCCTAGTCCACCAGCTAGAGCATCTGTGCCCCGCCTGCCCCAAGAGAAACGCTGACCACCCCTTCAGCACAGGTTCCCCTTGGACTGCAAGGACACAGATAAACTGCTGCACACACATCCTCCTAACAGGGCAAGGGCAGGAGGAGGGCTCCTGTGGCTCCTCTGATGCACAGCACCATCGGGAGGCGGCAGGAAGGGAGATGGAAGACTTTCCCTCCCCAGAAGTCCACACAGCTCCACCCCATTCCCACAGCCGAGGTCAGGTGACCTTACTTGTCAACGTGTCATTCTGAAGTATCCACAGCAGAGAGAGAGTGTGATAATGAACAGAGATAGGAGAATGAAGAGAAGCCGCCCCCTGGACAGCTCAGCATCTCCCTTCTTCAGGGTCACTCAGTAACTGAGGGGCTCGTGGCTATGGCTGGAGTTCACAGGACTCTGCGGAAACTCACTTGTGGGGAGGTCAGATGGCTGGGAACACAATGACCGAGGTAGACGAGGACATGGGCTGGGAAGGGGATCAGTTGATCAAACCCATAGGAGTCAACTGTCCTAAAGAAGAGTCAGGGCAGGGTTGAGGATAGAGCTCAGTGGTTCCGGCGCCTGTCTTGCAAGTGCAAGGGCCCGGGTTCGATCCCCAGTAACCACTACCATACTGGGCATGGAGACTCACCCCAGCAGCAACCAGTACCACATACCACAGTGCCGGGCATGGTGGCTCATGCCTGTAATCCCAGAACTCGGGAGGCAGAGGCAGGAGGATTGCTGTGATGTGAGTTTGAGGCTGAGCTCAGGGCCAGCCTGAACTACAAAGCGAGACCCTGTCTCAAAAAAACTTAAAAAAAAAAAAAAAAAAAAGAAGAAGAGTCAGGGCAAGAGGCCTCTTCCCACCCCATGAGACAAAGCTTCCTAAATGTATTTCCTACGTTCTGATCAAAAATAGGAAACCAGCAGAGAGTTCCTGCCCCGCCCCGCCAGGCCCTGCGTCATCCTGGGGGCCCTGAAGAGGGAAGCCATTCCTGTAACTGTTCAAAACTTGTCAGTACCTTATAGTGGCTTCACCCACACAGAAGGAGCAGGCAGGCTGCCCTTGGAGGCCTCTTACTGTTCACCCTGAAAGGCCTGACTGAGATTCCCCTACAGGGACACCCTTAGCCACAATGAAAGCAACCTCCACATGTCTGTGTCCAGGCCTGGGCCTCTGAAGCCATGTTGGTATAGGTCATTGAAGAAGCAGAGAGAAAAGAGAGAGCGTGCAACTCGTCTGGGGAAGTCTAGAAGGGTCACATGGAGAACAGGTGGAGGCCGTCAGAGTTCAGCACTTGTGAAAGAGGCCCAGTGGGCCTGCCATGCAGCTGGGAGAGAGCACTAGGCTGGGGATCCCCAGTCAGAACGTGCCCCCGGCGGAGGCTTGTGTGTGGCAGGCATGGCTTCCTTCTGCTGCCCCTGCAAGCTCAGCCACGGCTGTGAGCTGCCCAAGAAGAGTATTCAGCAGGGGCTGGGGAGTTAGCTCAGTGGTTCTGGCCCCTGTCTTGCAAGCACGAGGACCCGGGTTCGATCCTCAGTAACCACATACAATATTGGGCGTGGAGACTCATGCCCAGCAGCAACCAGTACCACATACCACAGTGCTGGGCGTGGTGACTCACGCCTGTAATCCCAGGACTTGGGAGGCAGAGGCAGTAGGATTGCTGTGATGTGAGCTGGAGGCTGAGCTCAGGGCCAGCCTGAACTACAAAGTGAGACCCTGTCTCAAAAAACCTAAAAAAAAAAAAAAAAGAGTGTTCAGCAGAATCACCACAATGGGCCCTGTTTTCTATTACTAAGATAAACTATCTGAGACATCATAAATAAAATAGGCTTATTTAGCTCAGTTTTGGAGCCTGAAAGACCACACAGCCTGGTCTAGCACAGGTTCTAGCAAGAGTTCTCCTGACTCCATCACCTCCTGGAGGATGATACCATGATGGGAACAGGAAGCTATGAAGCAGAGCGGCTACAACCTCCCAGTTGGCCACACCTCCTAAACATCCCATTATCTGTTAATATGGCCACACTGGTGATCCAGCCCCCAACACATGAAGCCTTAGAGAACAAACCACATGCAAATCATAGAAGACCCTGAGGTTGGGGCAGCTGGAGGCTGCGAGATAACTTTTTTTCTTCACCGCATGTAGACTAGAGCAACACACCTCCATGGCTACCTAACAGCCAACACTTTTTCGGAAAAGACTTTAAATAGGGCAAAGCCCCTGGAGACAGGTTCTACTCATGACCTGCTCTGCAGCAATTAGATTTACAGGACTGGTATAAGTGATAAATAAAAGAATGACTAGAACAGTCATTTGCAAACGGTGAGTCTCTACACTAACGGTTTACAAAATGGCAGCTCACCAGCCCAACTGTGTCCAAAATTGTCTTCTTGTCTAATATATTTGATATTCTTAAATGCCACATTAATTGCTGGCAAGTACAAACAACAAAAACCTAGATGTATAACTTCTCAAAATAAAGACCAGTACCAAGTTCATATTCCAGTTCACCGCAATGTCCACCAATCCCTAATACATGATACACTACCTCCTTCACTCATGGACTTGGTCCACTTAGTCCCGAAAGGCCTCCTGTGTACATTCACGGATACATCTAAGTCATACATAGTTATCCCATTTCTTCTGGAAATATAGGGGGAAATAAAGAAAACCAAACAAGAGCTCCAGAAGATTAAAATGTAAAATAAAAAATTCAGTAAAACAGTTGTAAGATAAATTCAAGAAAATATCTTAGAAATTCATATGAGAAGGAAAAGATAAGAAAGTTAGAGGATCTATCTAGACTTAACATCCAAGCAACAAGAGTTCCAGGATGAGTAAACAAAGAAAAAGTGTTAGCTTTCCATCACTATAGGGAAATGCCTGAGATAGATAACTAATGGAGAAGAAGGTTTATTCTTACTCATAGTTTTAGAGGTATCAGTTATTGGGTAACCCCACTGCTTTTGGCCTCTTGTCAGAGCACCAGAGGTAGCATGTGGTTGAGCAAACTACTCACTTCCTGCCAGGAAGTGAAAGAGGAAGACGAAGAGACAAGAGTCCCACAATCCTCTTCTACCTCCAGTGACCTAACTTCTCCGTCTAGGCTCTACCTGTCAAAGGTTCCAACACCTCCCACCAGTGCTACGCTGAGGACCAAGCCTTGAACACATGAGCCTCTGAGGACACTCAACATCCAAACTATAGAAAATAGAGAGAGGAGTATCTAAGAAATAGTACAGAGATGCAGAACAGGAGTTTCCAGATTGAAAAGGTCTATAGAGGATCCAAGAAAGTCAGTGAAAAATTCCTCAATGATACAGATTCTTGTAGAATTTGGAAAATCCTGCAGACAAAGGGAAAAACTCCATAATGGCATCACTTTTTTCGATGGCAACTTTGGAAGGCAGATGGCAGAAGATCAATGCTTCAGTGTTCTAAGAGAAAGAAATCTAACCCTAGTCAGATCACCAATCAAGTGGGATTCCATGAAAATATTTTTCAAGCACTCAAGAACTCAAAAATTCCCTTCTCATGTACGCTTTTTATAAAAGCTCCTCAATTGTGCACCTCAAAGCAAGGGAATAAAGATGGTATCAGACCTAGAAGGCAAAGATCTAACCTAAGAGATGGAAAGGTTCCAGGTAGCCACTTTGGAAAACAGAGGATCATGAGTGGTTCTCTATGTCTCTGTCTGGAGATAAATCAGTTATAATCAATTTAGTAATATAAAAGTGAAGAAATCCAAAAATGAAGAAAATGCTTGAAAAAGCATCTCACAAAAGGTGGTACCCAGATAGCAGATCAGCATATGAAATGTCCCTGAATGTCATTAGTTATCAAGAGAATGCAAATTAGTCACAATGCTACCCACACAGCACCCAGATAAAATCAGGACAATAAACAGTCCCAAGTACTAACAGGGTGCCCTCGTGGGGTATACATGGTAAGGTCACTTTGGAAAGCAATTTACCAATTTCTTATAGTTAAACATATACCATCCTCTGACCCAGCAATCCCATTCCTAGGTTTATGTCTAGGGAAATAAGTGTACATTGCCACAAAAATATGATACAAGTATATTCAGAGTAGCTTTATGTAAAATGGTCAAAAACTGGAAGCAGAGCAAATATCTATCTAATGGTGAAGTGATTGATTCAATGTGCTATTTCCGTTCTGAGAATACAGCTTGGTAATAAAAAGAAATTAATAACAGGTAGCCATAACCACAGGGATAAACCCCAAATCTTTATGCATGTAGGATACCACAGAGAAAAGTACACATTGTAATGAGTCTATGTGTGTAAGAGGAAATGCTCACTGATGGAGACAGAGTCATAATAATGATTATCTGGGGAAGGACAAGGACAGGTAGATAGGAACTGAACAGGAAACCCTCTAAGACAACATCACTGTCTTGTATCTTGACTTCACTCAACAGTGCCGCCATGGGCCCCACCATAGTCATGATGCTTTATACGGAAGATTTATATGTATTGTAGTAAATTTCTCTAACTCCTTGCTCAGTCCTGAAAGAAAACTAGACAAACTCCAAAAGATGCATTACTGATGAAAAGTAAAGAGTTACATTCAGAAAGAACGTGGAATCCATGGACCTTCCCTGTAATGTTATGGGATGTGGTCAACAATGACACGGAGGTGATAATGGATAAATATGTGAATTAAATCAGACACTGTTCCAGCAGGATGGGCAGAAGGATGGAGTTTGAGAGCTGCAGGGGGAGGAGCAAGGAGCAAAGTAGAGCAAATCCGAATGTCTCATAGGAGGAAGCCAATGCCATCTAAAACAAAGTATACAGTAAATGAGAAATAGCAACAGACACATCTGGAAGTAAACGCTGAGAGAAACAGCTTCATGGTAGCACATGCTTGTCTTTGGGAGTAGAATTCAGTGCTAGGATACTGCTGCATATACTTCAGGTCTGCTAAAATTCGATCTGGAAAAAAGAAACTAAAATCCCTTAATTAAAACAAATACGTACCTGGGTTCAATTTCTGCCCCTCAAAAAAAGAAAAAAAGAGAGAGAGAGAGAAATGCATTTCTGACTCAGATAGAAATGTAGAGGGAGGCAACTCCAGGCTGTGGCACAAAGTTCTCTAAGACAGGCTTCTTTTTCTCCCTATGACACCTGCATGTCCACCATTCTAAGATCACTTTATGGACCAGGGGTGTTGCTCCAGCTCCAGCCGTCACATGCACATCACAGTCAGCAAAAGGAAAGACAGAAGAAAAGACAAAGAGGAAAAAGTGTCCACACTTTTGTCTCTTGAGGAAACTTGCCCCTTCCCAAACACCTACTTAAATCCTTCTGCTCAAATCTCACAAGACAGGTGTAAAAGAGGTAGGATGTATTATCTCTATTCTGGACAGCTGTGGACGAGGTAACTCTCTGCCATTCAGACTGTGTTTAATGCTGTTAGCCACATAAAGGTATTGCTCTGATAAAAAGGTAAAACACAAAGCAAAGAAGTAGCTTGAGCTGCCCACACACAACACGAAGGGCAGCTCTGCAAGCAACACTAGGCCTGAGCATGCATGCTGGCAGGAGGAGGAAACGTCTGCTGAGAGGAGAGCTCTGGAGGCAGTGGGTGTCAACCCACGACAGCACCTAACACCCCAAACCCTGAAACTCCCTGGGCCTTCGCACTGACTCCAACATTTGGAAATAAAAGATACAGACTGAGAACACCTTCCTGGGAAGGCACAGATTGTTATTACTGCTTTACAGCAAAGCAAACAGACCCACAGAGGGTGAGTGACTGGCTGCAGATGGTCCTAGAGGGGCCTAAATTTGACCTCAGTAATGCAAAGACCAAGTCCTCCTCCACAGGGTCGGGGCGGCCACCTGTGGCCTCTAGAGTCTGCAGAATCGGATCAGGCCTGTCGACAAGTCACAAGCAGCAGTGACTCCTTTGAAGACAAGATAAACAGCAGCAAGGCCAGTGGGCAGGGAGGCCGTTTCCTAGGCAGTGTGACTTGGGCAGGCCCAGGAAGGATGCAGTAAGAGAAGCGTCCCCTTCTGCAAATACCAGCACAGTGGTTTCCAGACAAAGAGGAGGACTGCTGGGACTAGAAATGCGTGGGCCAGCTGGGAGCCCCACAGTTATTTCAGTCCTCAAAAGGCTTTTGTCAAGATAGGGCTGGGAGCCTGAGCATATAGAATTCCAAGCTTCTCCCCTCTGATTCCTCCGGCACCAGAAGGCAAAGTCATTCTGTGCTTCTCTAATAACAGTCGTACCTCGTATCCCATCTGCAGATCCCAAAATGCCTCACTGACATTTCTGGATAAATGTCAAGGTCCAGGGGACCTTGGGATGCTCGTTTCTTCTCCACACCTCCCGAGGGATACAGGTGGACGCTGTGCTTCTCAGGGAGGAGGAGGCAACTTGGCAGAGGCCGCAGGAAGCTTCCTAGAACTTGCCCCAGCCGTGAGCGTCTGGGTGCAATGGGCTCCCAGGCACCAGCCAGCACGTACAGCCCACATGGCCCAACGAGAAAGGAAGCAGAGGATCAAGGAGAGCTGGGTAGGCAGAGGTGGCTGTGGGTATTACAGAAATGCACACAGACTACAGCAGGGACCCAGACCAGGGTTCGTGGGTGGACAGGGCTCAGCACACACAAAGACTGAAATGAAGGCGGGATCTGATCCTGGATGAAACTGGCTCTCAGTAGAGAATTCAAGGAGGTCCTAGTTAAGGTTGGTCCCAGAGACACCAGACAGCAGACAGGTGCTGTAGGTCCCATGAGGTGATGCCATGCTGAGCTGGCCAGCGTGATGCTAGTGGAACTATTCATGCTGCCTGGCTGGTCTCAGTGACACAGACTTGAGAACAAAGAGTCTACAAGGACAGAGTTCTTCGGAGGTGACTCTGGAAGCAACACGTCTCTGCTGCCTCCCTCTGTCCTCACGCCTCTGGGCCCAGCAAGGGGCATACTCTACCCTGACACTGTGTGTTAACATTTAAGACCAAATCCTCCATTTCCGACCTGCTTCCCAAACTCCCTCAGTTTGAATATTTCATCAAGTGGGTTTTATCTTTTGTGTCTGTCTGTTTCTTTTTCATTGTTGTCATTTGCAGTGCTAAGGATGGAACCCAGATCTTTCACAATGAGCTCCATCCCTAGCTTTTACTTTTTATTTTGAAACACGGTCTCCCCAAGCCACTGAGTTGCCCAAATGAGGCTTGAACCTGTAATCTTTCCTGCCTCAGCTTCCCAGAGTGCTGGGATGACAGGCTTGCTCCATAATGCCCACCCTTGTTGTTTATTTTTACATGACTTATTCTAACTCCATCTCAGCTTTTACAAAATACCACGGAACCATGAGAGCGGGATAAATTATTTCATCTTCCTCTTCTTTTCCTCCCCCTCCTCCTTCTCCTCCTCTCCCTTCTTCTTCCTCACTTTACTTGTAAACATTTGCTTAAGGAGATTAACGAAAACAATATGATAAAATGATACTACAGTTGTATCTCAGCTCATGAACTGTATTCTTTCCTCAATTCTGGTCACAAACAGAATTAGATGAGAACCAAAACAAATTTTCCCCTAAGGTCAACAATGACCCTAACCATTGAGTTGGGTCCAATTCTCGTCCAGTTTGGTTTGCAACCAGAATCATAGAAAGAATCATGTTCATGAACCAAGGAACCACTGTATTCAAATAAGTACAAAATGGTAATATGCAAATAAAAGTTATAAATCCTAAGAGATCATTGAAAAAAATAAGTAGATCAGAGAAGGGACCATTAATCTGGGACAGCTTCTTGAAGAAGGTGGGTTTCCACCGACTGGGAGAAAATAGAGTTTGGGTTTATATATGAGAATTATTTTGGTTTGGAAGTAACAGCAAGAAGAAGGTAACAGAAGAAACAAGGTAAGAAGAGGAGGAAAGTATGGCGGTAGAAAAGGAAAATTAATGAAGGGCTAAACTAGGGAAAACTAATTTGACTTAGACAGGGGAATGTAGGCATGGCTGGATCCAGCGACTCAAATGATACCACTGAGCAGCTGCCTGTATTCAGTTTCATTCCCAGCTGGACTCCCTGCAGGGTAGCTCCCCAGATTTCCATCCTAGAGCTTTGGAAACCCAACAGTGAGAGAAAGCTTCTCTTCACCAAGAGTTGAGAGAGTTGAAAAATAAAACCACTTCTGTCACAAAGAAATGGTGGAAGGATGATTCGTGATGACTGCACCTGAACTTGGCCCATCCTGACTCATACGATCTAGCCTAGGCCCCGTGTTCTCCTCCAGCTGAATATGATGCCTTTATTAGTCAGATGGAGAATCGCAGGCTAGCCCTGGAGGCAGGGAGCCGAGTCCATGCACACCCCTCCCCATTCCGTAGGGTCTGAGATCTCTCCAAGAGAAGAGTATTAAGCAATAAGAACCAGAGGAACAGGGAAGCAGAGGAAGAAGCAGCCCCCTTCATACCCATAGTTTCCAGGGCTGGGAGTGCCTTTTGGCCTAATGACCCAACTCACTCCAAGGCCTCCATGTTCCCGGCCACAGAAATCACAGTGCTCTTCGAGGGATTTTGGAGCTCCAGAGCAAGTAGAGGTTCTGGCCTCCCCTTCCTTGCCTCTTGCCACCTGCTGCAACCCAGACTCCCAGCTGTGAAGATTGGTTGCCCCTGCGGAGAAGCCTGCAGGTGTCCAAGGGTGACCCAGGGGCCAAGCATCTACACCTGCAGCGGTGAGGGTCACAGACCCCTCAGGGGCCCTGCGCAGCCGCTGCCTGCGAGCTCACACCTCATTCCAGCAAAGCCTCTTCCTTGGGGAGCTGAATGAGCACCTCCACAGTTCCTGCTCTTCCATTCCCTCACATATTTTTAACCTCTTGGGCCAAAGAATTCAATCTAGCCTGTCTGCCTCTCCCACAGCGCCCAGAATCCAGCCGGAGTCAGCACGTCACACTTCCTGCAGCAGCCTGAGGGTCAGGAGTTCATTCCACTGAGCCGTGCCCGGAGGGGCGGGGGTCCTGAGAAGCATGACATCCTCCCCCAAAGCCCCAACAGCTGTGTTTCCCCACCGCTCGGAGGAGAGAGACCAAATAAAGCAGCAGGAGGAATTACATGGTGCAGAAATGCTCCGCGTAGGATTTGGAGTCAAAAGGTCAGGTTTTCCGTTATAATTTGAGCAGGTCTCTTTTTTGGTTTGTGCTTCAATGGGTTTTCCTGTTGGCAAAATGAAGAATGGAAGGGATCATTTACGCAAGCAAGCGAGTCTTTGGCATGCAAGCTTCGCCATCCTGGTACCACCAGATCCAGCAGCAGGCCCAAACTGAGCCAAGTCTTTTGTGGAGAATTTCCAGATGCCCAGAGACTCCCTAGGACAGAATAGAGGTCTAACCAAGCCCTCACCTTTACTGTTTTGTTCTCCCTGGACACCGGATAGAGCAGAAGGCTGGTGAGCTGAGCCATAGTCGCTCTCAGAGGTGAAGCCGGACACGATGAAGTATCCCATAACACAGGAGCCTGGCTCCAAAGTCACACCCAGCAGCCTCCAAAGAACCCAGACCTATCACTCTGAGCTTTACGTGAACATATTTAAAGCAACAAAACCCACAGAGATGCAGAGTTTGCAAAGTTTGAGGAGGGGACGAACACAACTAAGTTTGTGACGAGATCAGAGGAAGCGAGAGATAGATCACTCCCGACTTTTATCTGGAACTAAAAATTTCCAGATACATAGATGGGAACATAGACAGACAGACAGATAGATTAAAAATGGTTGGGGGGGAAGCTGGTCCAAAGACTCCTATGGGGGCCGGGGATTTAGCTCAGTGGTTCCGGCACCTGTCTTTTAAGTGCGAGGTCCCAGGTTCCATCCTGGTAACCACATACAACAACGCCGGGAGTGGAGACTCACACCCACCAGCAATCAGAACTGCATACCACAGTGCCAGGCATGGTGGCTCATGCCTATAATCCCAGCACTTGGGAGGCAGAGGCAGGAGGATTGCTGAGAGTTCAAGGCTGAGCTCAGGGTCAGCCTGAACTACAAAGCAAGATCCTGTCTCAAAAAAAAAAAAAAAAGATCTCCTATTCACTAGGCTGGATAGGATACAACTAAATATATGACGACAGAACCCACTTAATGGCAAGGGTAAATATAAGGGCTACCCTGCCCATGGGGGCTTCAAAACGTCAGACCTAACAAAACCACTCCAAGGGAATCAGAGCAAGGCCTGGCAATTGTGGGAGATGGTTTTGGTTGCCTGGGGCAACTAGCCTCTGGCTTGCTCAACTAAAAAGGTTAGGGATGCCAGAATCGGTACGGTAGGATCCAGGTTTAGACGGACCTTGAGGACTCGGTCCCTCTGTTCCACGTCTTGTGTCTGCTTCTCTCCGCACCAGCTTTCTGCCCTGTGATGTACCCTCAAGGCTGCAGGCTGCCAGCTTACTTCCTAAGAGCCATTGAGGGGGGAAAAATTATTCTCCTGTGAAGGGTTGTCATCGACTTGATTTGTGTTGTAGTTTCTGAAACCAGCAAGAAGCAATACACTTACTGTGCAGCCCAGGTTGCCAAGAGTCCTGGGCTAGAAATAAAGAAGGGTGTCATTGGGATAAAGATAGCACTGAGCTGACCCTGTTCTGCCACCGATAGGCTGTGGAGCTTTGGGTAAGTCAATACCCTTCCCTGAACCTTCTTCATCTATCAAAGATGTAAAGATGCTTTTGACAGACAGCTGCAATGAAGACAAAGCTGCTCACTCAACTACGGGGCTAGCGCATGGCACTCAACACATGGTTGGTTTAACGTATTGATTCCACTTTAGTTTCCCTTTTTCCTAGTTCCCCTTTGACCACCAGAGACTCACCCAGCACATGGTGAACCTCCCCACCTTCTCGTCTTCCATTTTGCATCTTGCAGTTTCAGATCTTTGCAGTCAGCCATGATAGTCTGAAAATAGTTATGTAGAACATTCCAAAAAATAAATAATCCATACATTTTTGATTTGGTGTCATTCAGGGAGTGGTGTGATAAAATTTCACACTATCCTACCAAATCCGAAAATCCTCACTTTGTGCAGTGTATCCGCACTGTATACATGACCCACCCTTGTTAGTGACATAGGCACTTGGCAGCCATCTTGGTTATGGTATAATGGTGCTTGTGTTCAAGGGACTGATATTTTACTTAAGAATGAACCCAGAGTAGAAGGCTAATGATGCTGGCAATTGAGACATGCCAAAGGGAAGATGGAAAGTACTTTCTTAAGTGAAGAAAGGTGAAATATAGATAGTTATGTGTTAGGGAAAAAAACATAGTAAATACGAAATGTGTTACTCTTTGTGGTCGCAGATACCCTGTGGGAGTCTGGACCTTATCTCCTGAGGACAAGAAGTCCTGGGTAATGCGGAGCTGAAGAGACGGGAGGGTCCTGGATAGAGAGCCCTTCCCAGCATTCATCCATACATCTTGAAGAACAGGCTGAGAAAGAATGACTGCAGTTCATTCCTAGGGTCTGGGGCTTCTATCACAGCTGGCATCACCCAGAATACCAGAGGCAGAGCCTCCAAGAATGCCCCCCACATCTGGAAGCTTCCAGGCGGGAACAGAGTTGGGATTGCCAAGTTGAGAGGGTGGGAACAGGAAAAGGAAACAAAGCCCAAGGAAAGGGCAGGAAAATCCGTGGACTCGACGCTGAGAGCCAAGGAAAATGCATCGGCCGAGCTCCAGGGCTGAGTCAGGGCTGTCCGTGAGTTCTCAGAGATGGGAGAAAATTCTTTGAATTCAAAAAACATCAGGACAACCTCGCCCACTGTTCCTGGAAAGGGCCACCCGGCGTCACCAGCATAGCCCAGACGCCAGTGGGAATCTGATGTGGAAATGTCTTAAGGGAGGAAGGAGCCAGACGCAGATCTGGCGATGTCAGGCCACCTGACGCCCTTCACCCAAGACTTGCTTTGCCAGTGCTTCTCCAAACCTCAGACACCAGGCTCAGAACAGGCTCATGCACAGCAGCCGGGAGCCAGGCGCAGGCCTCTTCATGCTGGGCAGAGTGTCCTGTGTTGGCAAAGCTGAAGTAACCGCCTCTTGCAGAGCTTCCAAAAGGACCAGAAATCATGTATGGGAAAGTACTCTGTACGTTCAAGAAGTAACTGAAGTGCTTGTTGGTGATGCTGCTGTTATAGCGAACTCAGCCAGAACTCTCTCCCAGCAGGCACCGCAGCCGCCCTTCCCTAGCAGCCTCTGTGTGGACCGGAGTCCCTGTGTCCCATCGCTGGGAGGCTCCCCCAGGCCCGTGCACGGGGTGGGCAGACATATCGGACTTGATGGCCCCACTCAGCTGTTGAGTTTCCCCAGTGTTTGAAAAGCATATTCTCTGTCGTCCCCCGGAATGCCCCGGCCTTAGCCACCTTCTCATTCTACTTGAATTCACATCACAACATCCTGTCAGGAGATCTTCTCTCATTTCTTTATACACAGTTAGTGACAAGGAGCTAAACACCTGTCTGGGGACCTTATTTCCTGTTTAGGTTCCAATTCTCAGAAGTCTTCTTACCTTGTATCCGAGCTATCTTCATGTTATTTCTACCCGCTCTTTTCTGCTTCTTCCTTCTAGAAAGTATCTGATGTATGTATTTTATTCTTGCTAATGTGTGAATGGCTCCTTCCAGGTCTCTTCTTGCCACATTCAAAGTTGAAGAGTTCTGAGCACCTGAAATATGGGGAGGTTGTACCAAAAAAAGAAAGAAAGTCTGGGAGAGGAAACAGAGGCAGGAAAACACCTGTATTAATCAACTTTCTACTCCTGAGACCAAAAAGACAGATACAAACTAAAGGAATCAACATACTCTTATAATCCCGGCACCTAGGAGACTGAGGCAGCAGGGTCAAGAAGAACTTGCACTACCTAGCGAGTTCAAGTCCAGCCTGAGCCACATAGTGAGCCACATAGTGAGACCTGTCTCAAAAACAAGGGAAAGAAAAATAAAACCCAAAGACGAAAGGTCTGTTTTGACTCATCGTTCCAAAGGTTTCTATAGTCAGTTGGCTCAAGGCAGAGATATCATGGCAGAAGGGTGTGGCAGAGGAAAACTGCCTGCTTCATGACAACCTGGAACTAGAGAGCACAGGAAAAGCCAGGGAAGAGGGAGAGGCTGAGGCCACATACAGTCCCTAGGACCACAGCCCCAGCACCTCCCAGACCCACTCAGAAGTGTGACTTGCTCATTTTCTAACCTTCTCTGAATCCAATCAAGTTGAAAAACAAAATTAACCATCACTGTCCAATAGATTCTTATTGGCTTCAACTGCTCCCAGCCATGTCCAGGGACTGTGTCAGTCTTAGAGGGAACATCCCCCCGTCCATATGCTCCAGCAGTGGGCGGTTCCTCCCGGTAACCCCAGGTTAGCCAATCTGTTTAGGGGGGCTGCTCAGAAGTAGGCCTGTGAACCACGCCAGGCACCTCAGATGGAGGTCGGAGCTGGGTCTGGCAACTGGAGACCTGCCTTCGAAGGACCTGTCTTCGACTGGCTTCCCTGGGAACAGACTCAGACAGAAAATCACGGTGTGTTGGGGGAAGGCTTCAGGAGACACACAAACAGGAGAGAGCAGAGCGGAGCCAGCCCACAGTGCTACTAAAAGAAGGCTGGGCCCCCAAGGAGGTCCACACACAAAGGCCCTTTGAGCCTCGTCCCAAGGGCCTTCAGAGTTGGTGGCCCTGCCTCCCTCAGGGGTTCGACATGACCTTGGGCACTGCAGAGGCTGAGGAGAGCCGGCCATCGCAGCATTCACCAACTCAGAAAGAACAGAGGCAGGAAGTGTAAGGCAGAGCCCCAGGGCCCAGCTGGCCCCCCAGAGGCTCAGGTCACAGAACTGCTGAGGTCCCCTAGCTTTGAGCTAAGTTATGTCCCTGCCCACACATCACGTGGGCTAGAATTCCTCCTGTGGAGAGAGTGTTTGCCTTCTTTGCCTGCTGCTGGAACTGAACGCCTGAGATGGGGCCATGATGAAGACCTAAGACGCACTTCTTATGGCTCTAAAAGGGTACAAAGCCCAAGGTGTCTTGTGGCATCTGGCATCGGCAAGGACCTTCTACATCACACCGAAAGCAGTAAAGGCCAGAAGGGGCCAAATTTACCACAAGAATAGCAGCATTAGCCTGTCAGGACCTTAAAGGTCCTATTTCTTCCTATGGTCACAATGACAACTGAATTATTACAGGAATGTTGGAGGGGACATTTCAGCCATAGCAGAGGTCAGGGAGAAGCAGGAGAAAGCAGGCCTTCCAGCCTCACCGCACACCGGGCACGTGACATAACAGGTTAAATCTCCAGTGCTCACCCACAGTGCTGGTCTCAGTCTGGGAAGGGAGGCACAGAGGCAAGCAGAGGACACAGCTGTCCTAGACAGAATTCCTGGGACCAGCATGTAGTGTACAGGGAGAGCGGGCAGGTACAGAAACATGGCAGACTTCAGCACATACACTTTGAGACCACCGCGGTTAGACTCAGCGTGTCACTGTCCCTCAACATCACCTGGTTTTCAGAAAACAGATGACTACTGGTCCCTCAAGTGGTGTCAATGTGGTGTCAATACGTGTCAGGGAGTATTGTTTGGGAAATAGCAACATCCATCCTCAGTATGGATGCAAATTTTTGCCCAAACATTCTCAGTCCAAAGTTAGTTGAACCTGTGGATATGGAGGGATTCTCTCACGGCTTCCAACTCCCACTGGTGGTGTCCCTTTGGGTGAGTCATTTCCTAGGCCTCAGTCTCCCATCTGTACAACAAGCAGGACAGAGATGCATCACAGAGTTGTCAAGAGGATGAAAATGAACTCAGTAACCAGCACATGAAAATGGCTCCGTGGTAGTCACTGCGATCACAGATGTTCATGTTACCACTGTTGTGATGGTGATGGGGTGAAGGTGACGATTACGACAACTGGATTAAGGCAGGGAAGAGCCTACCCAGCTGCTCTGTGTGGTTCAGCAGAACAAAAGTGGGCTGGGGAACCCCTGTATAACTCAAGACCTACAGGGGATCAAATGTGAATATTTCCAGGCACAAAATGGATGCCTGCTGTGTATCATTTCCTCCATCAGGAGCTGAGCGACAAGCCAGGGGCAGTGGCATGGACACAGTGTGGCATGTTCTTCTGAGCACAGCCCGTGACCTGGGAGCTCCCTACATTACAGACTAAGGTCAGGATGGCAGGACCTGAACATGCCCACAACCAGGGCACAGTTGTGGGTCTGATGTTCCCCCATTATGGAACGCACATGTGTCCCCAAGGTTGAGCACCAGCTGTGACAGATCGGTGGGGACCCTGCAGTCCCTAAGTCACGTAGTCTGGTCCCCTACATTTTCCTCACATAGCTTGGTCCCCAAAAGCTTCTAATCTTCCCTCTAAGCCTACCTGTTTTCTAAAGCTCTGCTAAGCTCCACCTATCCCAAGAAATCTTCCTGGTCTTTCACCCTGATGGCCTGCAGTCCTATCTCTCACAATATGAGTGTGTCCTGGAGCACACATCTGCTCCGCTGACTCAATGCAGCCAAAACACATCAGGAACTTTCTAGGCTCCTCCAGGCAGGTGAGGCTGATAGGCACAGTGAGACCCACGACTTGCCAAGTCCTGCACTATCTCAACAATCTGTGTGAGCCACTCGGGGAAAGCCCTTTTCCTTTCCTGTATCTTTCCTTCAGCTCAGACAAATGGCTCATTCCACAGATAGGAGGCTCAAAGAGAAAGGCCTGGCGGCCATCACACCAGTAGTAAGTACCTGCATGCCGACCTGAGCCTGCCTGTGTGACCCCAGAACGCCCAGGAATGCCTTCCATTTCCATAGATGCAGTACAATTGAAAATACAGGAAATGTTTAAATGTTTTTAATGTATTACAGTCAAAGCCACATGGTCATCAGTCTCCCCAAGATTCTTCCCCTCAGTCTGGACGCACTTACCCTCGTGCGCTGGCCACTCTGGAGCAGTTCCGGAAGTGCTCTCTCCTGAGTCTCTGGCTGTCGACTGTGGCTGCCTCAGTGTCCTTAACGGCTTCAACACATCCATCTCCCACGGTCATTCTCACTTTGGAGAAGAGCGAGAAGTCGCACGGGCCAGATGTGGTGGGCAGGTGGATGAGGACACACCTTAATGTTTTTATTTGACAGAAATGGTCTTACCGGAAGTAGGATGAGAGTTGGCCTGGGATGATGACAGAAGAGGAAACTTCTCCACAGTAAAGAGGACTTCCAGAACCGCTTCAGAAAGTGCAAGGACTGTGGGATCTGTGTGTTCAGAGAGAAAGGGCGCTCTTTGAGGGAGGTTAACCACCACGTGTCTTTTACAGTGAGGAGCTTTTTACATTTGAACACCCGCTACATTTTCAATTACTCCTTGTATGTCTTACATGATGACGTATTCGTTGACTCATTACTACGGTATTTTTCCTTCCCCGGATGTTTTGCCAGGCTTTTCCCACTCTCTCTTTGCCCTACACGTACACACTCCCTCAGCGGCTGTGCATTTTCAAGTTACTTCCTCCTTTTCTCCAGGGAGCTCTGCCTTACCTTGATTTCCTCTCCCAAAAACACCTGAAGCAGCAAATTCGTTTCCTATTCCATAGCGCCATCTGGCGGCCGTAGCGAGTACAGCGCGGTTTTGATGATCTTGGTGTGAAAGGAAACCTCTCCTAACAGGTCTGGGGATGATCTGAACCGCAGAACTACAACCAGCGCTAGGGACACAGTCCGTCCATATCCCCGTGGGACCTGTACTTACAGCAGCTCCTTGTCGTCCCATTCTGCCAATGCAGGAAACAGAGAGGGAAGCTTCCCTTCTTCACCAGCTGACCCGCAGCCACTAGACACCATCTGGTACAAACCAGGGGGTGCTGGGGTGAAGTCTTACTGGGGAAGGAGCTGAATGGTCCTATACAACTGTGTTTGGGGTTGTTTTCGTTTGTTTTGTTTCTCGAGACAGGGTCTTTTAATATAGTTCAAGCTGGCTTTGACTCACTACTGTATAGCCCAAGCTGGCCTTGAACTTGAAGGGATGCTCCTGCCTCAGCCTCCCGAGCACTGGGATTACACACATGCACTAGCGTTTCTATTACTTATTTTTAAAACATAGCTTACTGTAAAAATAGCAGCTTCATCCATTTCATGTTGGCTGCATCTAAAGACCAGGCCAGGGGAGCGACCCACACCAGTTTGTGTAAGTACCCTGTGGTGTTTGAATTCTGACTTAATTGTCTCCGGGGGAATTTCTCAGAACATCTTCCCACTGGTAAGGGATGCATGACTGTACCAAGTTGGTTTCTTTTTTTTTTTTTTTTTCTTTAAGCCTGGTAATTAATAAG